>SKCR01032190.1:0-138612 GCA_019454045.1 Zanthoxylum bungeanum
ACAACATCAATTCTGAACATTCTTCCTTCTTCTTTTTTTTCTTCACTTGGGATTTTCATGGCTTTGAAAACATTGAAGGTAACTTCTTGGTCTGAACTTTCATGGTCAGTTCTCCTTTTTGTACATCAATCACTGTTCGACCTGTTGCTAAGAATGGTCTCCCAAGAATGATTGGCACATCTTTTCTGTCTTCATCCATGTCAAGGATAATGAAGTCTGCTGGGAGAATGAGTTTATCAACTTTAACCAGCACATCTTCAACACTCCTCTTGGAAATGCAAGCGTTCTATCAGCAAGTTGTAGTGAAACTGAGGTAGGCATTGCTTCTCCAATTTGCAGTTTCCTGTAAATGGAAAAAGGCATTAAATTAACACTTGCACCTAAATCACATAAAGCCTTACCGAAGTTATTTTCTCCTATGATGCAAGGAATGGTGAAACTTCCAGAATCCTTCAACTTTGGGGGAAGTTTTCTCTGAATGATGGCACTGTATTCTTCTGATAATGCTACTGTCTCATAATCTCCCAATCTCCGTTTTCGTGAAAGAATGTCTTTCATGAATTTAGTATAACTGGGTATTTGTTCCAAAGCTTCTGCAAAAGGGATGTTGATGTGTGCAGCTTTTTGAAAACCTCCAAGAATCGAGCAAACTGCTTGTCCAGTTTGCTTTTCTGAAGACGCTGAGGAAAAGGTGGAGGTGGAGTGATCTGTTCTTTTTCCTTTGCTTCTTTTTCATTTATTCTTTTTCCTCCATCTTTTTCTTTGCTTCTTTTAGAATATCTTCAACGGTTGCCTTGATTCCAACATCTTTTTTTATTTCAGTACCACTTTTTAAGGTGATGGCTTGACATTGCTCCTTCCCTCGGTTCCTCGGATTTGGTTCTGTATTGCTGGGAAGATTTCCTGGTGGTCTGTAACTCTGAGCATTGGCTAGTTGTCCAATTTGATTCTCTATTGCTTTGATGGAAGCAGATTGGTTTTGAAACATAACATCATATGCTGCTTGTTGCTTTTTGAACATCTCTGCAAGCCAATCTTTCATTTCTGGGTCTTTTTCAAACTCCTGGCTTTTGTCTGTTGCTGGAATCCAGGTGGTGGATAGTTCTTTTGCCCTGAATTGTTGCTCCACAAGAAATTGGGATGATTCCTCACCCTAGATTGTAGGTGTTGGAATATGGATTGTTCCCCTGTCTGTTGAAATTGTTGACATAATTCACCGTTTCTTCATGTTGATTTTGTTCTGGTGCTTCTCCATATGGTGAATTTGTGGTTCCAATGTTGCTTTGCATACCGAGAGTCTCCATGAATTTGCATATTTGATCTAGTTTGGTACTGACATGCTGAATTGGCTCCAACCTCATAAATTCCAGCAGCATTCGTTGAATCATGCTTCTTTCTGTTGGCCACAAGGAATTGTTGTTGGCCATTTCTTCGATTAGGTCACAAGCTCTGACCTTCTCCTTTTGCCATCAATGCTCCTCCTGCAGCAGCATCAATTGTGGTTCTCATTATTCCAGAAAGTCCATTATAGAATGTTTGGACTTGAAGCCATTTTGGAATCTCATGGTGAGGACATTTCCGGAGCAAATCTTTGTACATTTCCCAAGCTTCATAGAGAGTTTCTGATTCTTGTTGTACAAAGGATGTGATGTCATTCCTCAGTTTTCCAGTTCTGGCTGGTGGAAAGTACTTTGCAAGAAATTTGGTGGCTAAAGTGTTCCAAGTTCTGATAGAACCTGCTGGAAGTGAATGTAGCCAAGCTTTAGCTCTGTCCTTCAAGGAGTATAGAAAAACACGCAGTCTCATTGCTTCTTCAGCTTCTCGGTTGTAATTGAAAGTGCCGCACAAACTTCCAGGAAGTTGCTAATGTGGGTATTAGGATCTTCAGTTGCTTTTCCCCCAAACTGCACTGATTGTTGAATCATCTGAATGCAAGTTTTGATGTCACCTCAGCTTTGCTGTAAATGAGGAAGTACAATACATGAAATGAGGCCATCAACCACGGAATGGTTCTGTCTCGAATGGGAATTGGTGGTGCAATCTCCAAAGGTTCAGGTTCCATGTTAACAATTGCTTTTTGGCCTTGTCTCCTTTCCCTTCTCAACTGTCTGATGGTTCTTTCAATTTCTGGGTCAAGCGGTCGTAGTTCAAAGCTTCTAGTTCGTCTCATTAAGATTCTGATAACCTGAAACACAATAAAATGAAAACAATAAGTAAAAATAAAATTAGATACAAGTAACGTATCTAACCCCTAAACTAATAGTAAAAGATAAATAAGTCCCCGGCAACGGCGCCGAAAACTTGACCGGCGTAATCACACACGTATAACGCAAGCGCACATATCGTTCAAATAGTATAAAAAATATCGATCCCACGAGGACTTAATATCTATTCTATTAATTTTATGAGGTCAAGTGATTACTAATATCTAACAAGTTGTTTGAAAGGATAATGATGATTCTAAATTTAAAACAAGTAAAAGAAATTGAGAGTAGATTAATGAGAATTAAAACTATCTAGGGTTGTGAATTCTTCCAATATTAATTAAAAGATGAAGTAGTTAAATCATAGTTGGGTAAATATTGATTTATTAATCTGGAATATTAAATTATGTAAAAGCCTATTCCGATGGTCATTTACAAATACCTAGTTTAATTCAATTGAATCATATGTCTATGTCAACCAAATTACCTAGATTCATTAAGTTTGAATTCCAATTATGATTACCCCCGCCCAACAGGTATATTTCTATCATGTAATGAAATCTATTAAAGGTTTATCTATCCTTAAAGAAGATCGTGGGTTGTTGAGTATAAGGTCTTTAAACTTAAAGTCTCTATGTCTAGTTCATTTTAGGTTTATCTATTCAATTTTATTAGTGATCAGTTAATAAAAAGGCATTAAGATTATAACTCAACAAATAACTCTTTAATTACTCAAACTATAATCTAATCCTTTTTAAAACCGGTGATATTAGATTTTATCACAACCCTAGATATTTAATTTAGTTACAACACATAGCTAAAGCTGATATAAACTTAAAAGACATAAAATGAAATTACTGAAAAGTAATAAAAAGAAATGCTAAGGTAAAAAGAATTAACTTATACTATTCACTATTTAGATATCTCTCATAAAATAATATATATAATCTTGTGATATTTTAAATCAACCGTCCGGAATGACGGTATCCTCATTAAGTCATGTTTAACCAATTCAAATATACGTTAGCAGATTGATTGTGATGATGACACGTGACATGGTGCACGTTAGCAAAGTCAAACTTGGAAACTTTGACTTGTTGACCTGGCGTATATTAGCAGTCTCTGGCACGTTAGAGGTCAGGATGCCAAGGGTTTCGGTGTCGAGACGCCCAAAATTACCAAAATCCCTTTTTGCCAAATTTCACCAAATTTCACAGTTTTGCTCCAAATCACCTCCATAATGTCCTGAAATTTTATTTATCTACAAAATAACACAAAACACATCAAAATATTCACAAAACTCAAGAAACTATACAAAATATTAAGTTAAATGAGTGGGAAATAGTGATAGTTTTTACCACTCATCAATGGTAATATATAAATATAATAATATAATAATAATAATAAATAAATAAATAAATAAATTAAGCACACATATTTTCATAAAATTATTTATTATTGAAATATCATGAGGTAAAAACAGATTATGATGAGAAATTAGCTAAATTAGCCAACAAAACAAGACAATTTTCACAATTAGCCATAACTAGGTTTTTCTATCCATTATAGCCAATAATCATATACAGAGACCGAAATATCCTTATCACAAGAGCACCTTCTTCTTCCACTCTCTTTATACAAACACTATAATTTTTTTTTCCTCTCTCTTTCTCTTCCATATCTATCTTTTTTCTCTCTCAAAGTCACAAAACATAAGTAATTAAAAATAAAATGGAAATCAAAAAAGTATATGTAAAATAATGAGGATTAAATATGTAAGATTTTATTAAAAATATAATAGGTAATAATAGAAGACACAATGTGTTCAATAAAATATCAATTTTAGGTGGTTGTACACCATGGGTGTGCGACGCACACCAAAATGGCGTGCGCTGGGTGTGTGATGGGTGTCGTCGTACACCCATCGTATAGTCATTATTTTTTGCTGCTATGAGTTGGTTTCAAGGACAATTTTGTCTAAACAGAATTTATTTGACTAATTAATCATAAAAACATAATAATAACTATTTGTATTATATATATACTGCTTTTTTTTTTTTTATCTATCTTTTATAATTTCCCAATTATGATAGAGAAACATATAATATTTCTCTAAATACTCATTTGTTACTGTCAAAGATAATGAAATGCTTTAAGGTAAAAACTGAATTCTAGTGAATTTTGTAACTTTTATGATGATGCTCCATAGATTAGAACTTTGACACTTCCATGAGATTTTAGAAATTAGCTTATATAAGAGTAATTCTAAAATACTCTTCAAATATTATATAATTAATAAATAAAAAAAGTGACATCATCAAAATTGATTTCAAAAGAGATATTGATTGGAATTTTATAAATTAAATTTTATTTCTCACTCTTCAATATTAAATAGTGACTTCTCACTCTTCAAATATTATTATATAATATTTTATTTTTCTTCATTTTATTATAGTGGTGGTTGAAGTTAATAATAATTATTTCTATATTAAAATAATATAATTAAAGTAAGTCTCATTCAATTTAATTAAAATAATATAAATATATTTTTATTATCTATTTTCTACTAATATTATATAATTTTAATATCACATCATAATCATTACTTATAATTATCTTTATATTAAAATTATATAATAAAAGTGGACCTCTTCATTTTGATTAAAATAGTATAATCTTATTTTTATTTGAAAGATGATTTATTTTTCTACTCTTCAATTTGTCAAATAAGTAATCAAATAAATAAATATTGTAATAGTGAAATTAGATGAATGGATACTCGTTCTTATTAAAGCTTTTATTGCAATTTTGATAGCAACTTTGAAACCTTTTTTTTTTTAAATAGCAAAATCCATTTTTTTCAAGTAGCTGTTGCTTTTAAAAATTGTCTAGATTTTTATTGACTCTTGAAGTTGAATGATAGCTTCTTCTCTCTCTAACAGGTAGTAAAAGAACTAGTTGTTATTTTTTTTAATCAAATCGATGTAATACATACATTCCTTGGTCATCATTTCTTAATGAGAAGCAATACGTAATTTTTTTTTCCTTTATATAGGGTGGGGCTATTTATAATTTAAAAATTACTTTGAACACTAATTTTTTTTTTTTTAAAAAATACCCATTATATAACTAATTTACTCTTAAGAACAATTAATATAATTAAATATAATATTAATTTTTTAAATACCCATTTAACTTTCTTTTCTTTTTTAACCTGATACTAACTTACCTCTTCAACATCAAATCTAATAAACAAATTAACTAAAGGATATTTTTCAACTGCAAATAGGTTTAACTTTTGCAAAATCTGTCATTGTAGAAACAGTAAGAGAAAAAGGAAAAAAAAAAGAGAGAGAGAGAGAAGTGAGGTGATATTAGTTTGCAAGAAAGAAATAACAAAAAGATGAATAAGATATTCATATGCGAACATGAATAAATATTAGCCTCTCAGTCCCATATATAAGAGCAATCATTTATATGAATTACATAATTGACTAATGATGATGACATTGAAGAGGAGTTCAAGAAATTAGAATTGGAATTTGAAAGTGAAAGACTTAAACCTACAATGAATCCATGTAACAAGTTGATGATCTAATCACACAAATAATAGTTATAGAATCTATTGAGTATTGACTTTTGAGAAAAGAGGAATTTTTTTTTTTTGGGATTTTGATGACTGTGAAAAGCAAAAGCTATTTTTTAAATCTGATGAGTTGTAGCACTTGCTAATGTTTCGTCAACCTAAAACGAGCTGGTAATAGGGGTGCTAATTTGGGTCAGAATTCGTTTATTCGTTCGATTCGATTCGCTTTAAAACGAATACGGGTTTGAAAAAATAGATTCGTTTAATAAATGGATCAATTCGATTCGATTCGTTTATTGAACGAATCGAATACAAATTTAAGTTCATTGATGATTCATTTATTCATTTAGGATTCGTTTATTATTTTTATTCACTAATTCTTGTTAATTTTCAATAAAGATTCGAGAAATTATAGCTAATTATCATATAAAAATTAATATTTTCGATATTTGGTATGGTATTTTTAGTAAATATATTAATTACATATGAAATATGTATATATTTATGAAGAATTAATGTAAATCAAGTATGGTAAATTATTTTATTAAATAATATCATTGACTAAACGAATATTCGTATTCGATTCGTTTAATAAACGAATATTAGGATTCGTTTAATAAACGAATCGAATACAAATTCATCACATTTTGATTCGATTCATTTATGATTCAATACAAATTTGATTCGTTGATTCGTTTTGCCACCCATAGCTGGTGGCCCGCAAGGATGAAGCTCAAGCATGAGCAAAATATGCAGTGTTGACTGTAATGTGTACACCACCACAACAACAACAACAAAGATATATATATATATATATATATATAATTTTTACTTAAAATAAATTTATTTTAACATAATGAAAAATAAATTACTTTAAATTGAAAGTTTTTTTATATTGTATTCATCTACCAAAAAATTTTGACATCATATCTAAACAACTAGTTAAGTAAAGATATAAAAATATAAAAACCTCTTAAACTCTGCCTTTATAAACGAACAAAAATAATGAACTATCGATGTAGATCATTAAGTAGTTTGTAAGAAATTCATCTCCCATCTTATTACGAGGATTTATTTTAACAATATTGTTGATGGTGTTTTTCGGGCACTATGTTATTTAAACAACACGACAGGGGTAAAAAGGGTAACTCCATTGATCGAGACCGTTAAAGCCGACCCGACAACTTGACGGTAAGAGGCCGAGCACTTTATACTAAATGGCCGAGCACTTGAGATCGGATGACCGAGCATTATCAGATCGACAACAGCATTCTCAGTTCAAATGGCTATCATGACCGACCTCATGAAGACCGAGCACATGACGAGGCGTGCTCAGGAAGATAAAGCATCATATTCTTGCGGAAAAGGGATAAGTTGTCCTACTTTAATGGGGTAAAGTAATAACTTAATATCCTAATAGGATAAAGGAAGTAAATGTAGTTTTGATTAGGAATCCTTATGGGAAAAGGGAATAGTTTTGACTAGGAATCCTGATAGGAAAAGGAGACCATCTCCAATTGGGAATTCATGTACAAATAGGAATCTGATTTCTTCACCATTATAAATAGGAGGGTAGAGTGAGTGTAGAAGGACAAGTTGAAAGCATCTAAAAAATCATCACAAGAGTGAGGGATTAGAATCATCAAGTTCCGATTTGTAAAAGCAAAGGAGAGACCCGAGGAGTGTATTTGAGTAATAAAAAGTGTCATCCTGTTTGTGTCCGTGGACGTAGGTCGGATCCAAATCCACCGAACCACGTTAAATCACCTTGTCTGATTGGCGTATTTTCTTGTTTTCCGCTAAGTTTGCTTTTGGTTTCCCGCGTAACCAAACAAATTCACAGTTGGAGGAGGATTGCCTCGGAGGTGATATTCCCGTATTACCCCTGAGACCAAAATCCACCGTCAACAGTTGGCGCCGTCTGTGAGGAACTCTACGAAAAGCAACTCGCGTAATAAGACAAATGGCGGAAGGCGGAAACCAACAATCATCAGGGAGCTCGGCTGCAGACTGGATGGAAAAGATCGAGGAAAACCTTAGGAAAGAGAGGGAGGAAAACCAAACTCTACTAAAAACCATAGTAGACCGGTTGGAAAGGATGGAAGGAGCACACGACGGAAAATTCAAGGCCGGGACTAGCCGGCGAAGGAATGAAATAACGGAAGGAAAGAGAATTGTTGATACAACCGAAGACGACAGACCTCGAAGAAGGGAACCCTACAGGGTGAGATCCGTGGTAGTACAAAAGGATTCCCAAACCGAGGACACATGGGAGGAGGAAGATGACAAATCATCACCAGATCCCTCCTACGATAGCCCTCACAGTACCCGGAGGAGAGGAAAAGAACATACCGAAAAGGTGCGGGACGACACCGACCCTGAGAAACGTCGCTCCCGAGATAGCAGAAAGAAAAGAAACCTCAGAGGGCAGCATGGAACCAGAGACAGCGGTATGAAATCTTGGTTACGGGAGGAACTGGTCAAATGAGGAGTATACCCCAATGCAAACAGATGGGATGTCCAGGACATCAAAGATGAGTCCCCCCTCACGGAGGAAATAAAATCGGAGAAATTCCCAAAAAGATTCAGCATGCCGACCATGACACCATACAAGGGCCGTACCGATCCCAAAACCCACATCGAAGACTTCGTCCTACTAATGGAGGTACAAGGGGTAACAGGGGACGCCATTTGCAAAGTGTTCCCCTTAACTCTAGCCGGACCGGCCATCCTATGGTATAGAAGCCTAGCCCCAAGAAGCATCAGCAGCTTCGCACAACTGAGAAAGTCATTCATACGACACTTCAAGGGGGCTTGTGTCCCCAGAAAGACAATTGGAGAACTAAGACTTATGAAGCAAGGAGACGATGAGCCTCTGAAGATATTTATTGAAAGGTACCATAATATGGTACTCGAAGTCGGAGGGTATGAATCCCCTGAGGCCCTGGAAAGCTTGAAAGGAGCCTTGAGGGTCGGAAGACTATGGACCCATCTAAGGATCCAAGACACCCCGGACTACGCCACTGCCCTGGAGGTGGCCCGAAAATTCGTTTTATTGGAGAACGAGGAGAAAATATCCCGATAAGGGAACACCATCAGAGAAAGAACCACAAGGGAGGGCGCCCCCCGCCGTATAGAAAGAGAACCCAGAAAACCCACCCCGAAGCACAAGGAGATTAACCAATGCACCATGACAACCAATAGAGAAGGGCGCCGACCCAAGTAAACCATGTGGTCGGGGAAAATGCATACATTCCTCTAAATAAACCACTGGGATAAATTGTCGTGGAGATCCAAGGGAAAGGCCTCTTAGTAGAACCCGACCAAAGAAGATTTTCCCCGGACAAGAGGAACCAAAAGGCTTATTGCATACACCACAACTCCAGAGGACATGCAACGGACGGGCGCAGAGACCTGCGGGAGCAGGTGGAAGACTTGGTAAAAGAAGGCTATCTCGATGTGTACATAGACCATTCGGTTTTTTAGGTAGACCAAGTTGATAACGGAAGTCATCCGGTCGGATGCGTGGAATGCTGAGATGCAGAGATGATATATTAAGAAGAGCCTTGCTTGTAGTGACCAGTGTAGAGTTGCAAGAAAGGCAACAGATCCCAAAAAGGTGAGTAAACCTCTTCTGACTTAGGTTGACATTTGATTATGCTTGTTTGTTATGGCTCACACAATGATTTTGATATTTGTTTTCCGGCTCGGGTCTGCTCTTGTACCGCCGAGACCGATGCCTCTTTCCGGCTCGGGTCTGCTCTTGTACCGCCGAGACCGATGTCTCTTTCCGGCTCGGGTCTGCTCTTGTACCGCCGAGACCGATGTCTCTTTCCGGCTCGGGTCTGCTCTTGTACCGCCGAGACCGATGTCTCTTTCCGGCTCGGGTCTGCTCTTGTACCGCCGAGACCGATGTCTCTTTCCGGCTCGGGTTGCTCTTGTACCGTCGAGATCGATGTTTGTTACAGCTCGGGGTCGGGTTACGTCCCACCGAGTCATGCTCATTGGTCTGGGGACGGGACATTCCCCCAGAGCCAAGTACCTCTTTCAGCTCGGGGTCGGGTTACGTCCCACCGAGTCATGCTCATTGGTCTGGGGACGGAACATTCCCCCAGAGCCAAATACCTCTTTCAGCTCGGGGTCGGGTTACGTCCCACCGAGTCAGCCCTTCGGACTGTGGACGTAACATTCCCCCAGGTCCAAGTGTCTTTCTCAGCTCGGGGTCGGGGTACGTCCCACCGAGTCAGCCCTTTGGACTGGGGACGTAACATTCCCCCAGGACCAAGTGATTTTTACAGCTTGGGGTCGGGCGATGTCCCACCGAGTCTGCCTTTGGACTGGGGACGTAACATTCCCCCAGGACCAAGTGATTTTTACAGCTCGGGGTCGGGCGATGTCCCACCGAGTCTGCCTTTGGACTGGGGACGTAACATTCCCCCAGGTCCAAGTGCCTTTCTCAGCTCGGGGTCGGGGTACGTCCCACCGAGTCAGCCATTCGGACTGGGGACGTAACATTTCCCCAGGTCCAAGTGCCTTTCACAGCTCGGGGTCGAGGTACGTCCCACCGAGTCAGCCCTTCGGACTGGGGACGTAACATTCCCTCAGGTCCAAGTGTCGTTCTCAGCTCGGGGTCGGGTTGCGTCCCACCGAGTCAGTCCTTCGGACTGGGGACGTAACGTTCCCCCAGGCCCGAGCATCTCTCACAGCTCGAGACAGGATCACATGCCACCGAGCACATCATCGTTAGCTCAGAGGCAAAATTTTCTCCTCACAATCGAGATTGGATCAGTCAGGGGTCAGGACCCCCAAATCTCTGGTACAGATATTACAGAGGATGAGTCATTTTTAGTTTGGACAACAAGAGGAACTTCATCTCCTGATGGAACGACCCAAGTAAGCAATTTGCTTTGAGGTGGAGAATCATTCTGAATAGAGTCAGCATCTCCAATAAACCGAGGATATGAAGATAGAAACAGAAGACTTAGTTGATGGCAAAGACAATTTCTCGGTGATTTATGGAGCGACCACCAGCAAGGCAATCAGCACACCATCTTTTTTTATAGTTCCGGCATCAACTCACAAACTCGTTGTTACCGAGAACTAGGGGACAGATGTTGATGGTGTTTTCGGGCACTATGTTATTTAAACAACACGACAGGGGTAAAAGGGGTAACTCCATTGATCGAGACCGTTAAAGCCGACCCGACAACTTGACGGTAAGAGGCCGAGCACTTTATACTAAATGGCCGAGCACTTGAGATCGGATGACCGAGCATTATCAGATCGACAGCAGCATTCTCAGTTCAAATGGCTATCATGACCGACCTCATGAAGACCGAGCACATGACGAGGCGTGCTCAGGAAGATAAAGCATCATATTCTTGCGGAAAAGGGATAAGTTGTCCTACTTTAATGGGGTAAAGTAATAACTTAATATCCTAATAGGATAAAGGAAGTAAATGTAGTTTTGATTAGGAATCCTTATGGGAAAAGGGAATAGTTTTGACTAGGATCCTGATAGGAAAATGAGACCATCTCCAATTGGGAATTCTTGTACAAATAGGAATCTGATTTCTTCACCATTATAAATAGGAGGGTAGAGTGAGTGTAGAAGGAGAAGTGGAAGGCATCAAAAAATAGTGATCAGAATCATCAAGCTCTGATGTAAACACAAAAGATCCGAGAAGTGTATTTGAGTAATAAAAGTGCCATCCTGTTTGTGTCCGTGGACGTAGGTCGGATCCAAATCCACCGAACCACGTTAAATCTCTTTGTCGATTGGTGTGTTTTCCCGTCTCCTGCTAAATTTGCTTTTGGTCCCCCATAAACCAACAAATTCACCGTTGAAGGAGGATTACCTCGGAGGTGATATTCCCATATTACCCTGAGATCAAAATCCGCCGTCAACAATATTCATAATTGAAAATGATTTTTCTATAATTGTTGTAGAAATAGGAAGTGTCAACATATACAACGAATCAATTTATCAATTAAATGATAACAATGTGATTTTCTCATTCCACCAATCCTTAACTACCATCAGCCGAAAAAAAAAAACCCAAAAGTAGCAATAAATTAAAGATTCAAGGATTAATTTTTTTTTTTTTTTTTTTGGAATTAAGGGTTTTGAATTGAGATATATACAGACATGTTAATTTAGTAAATTTCTTAATTTATGCCCTGATTTAATATTTAAAAATACATATTAATTTTCTGTTATAATTTATTTTACAAGGCGGGGCTTAGTTTTGTCCACAACTTCTACCCATCAACTCAAAGTAAACATTGATTTAATATTCGATTATATGACTAGACTAGGGTTGAGCAAAATCGATTTCGATTTCGGTTCTAACCGGAATCAAATATATCCGGAAAAAATCGGTTCCCCAACATTTAGAATCGGAACCTACTCAATTAAATAAGAAATCTTATTTATTGGTTCCTAATTTCCGGGTTTAAATAGGGTACCATAATCACGCATTTGAGATTGAAAAGAATGCCCATAATCAATCCGGACAATATAAAAAAATACAGACTGTATTTCATACAACAAAAACATCATACCAACACAACAAAATAACTACCCAAACAACAGACCAATACAACATCAAATACAACATCAAAACAGCAGTACCCTGGCAAAACTAAACAGCAGCAATACAACAGCCAAAAGCGGTAAATAGAAACTTTTGAACCTCAGTGAACCAACAACTTTGAATCTACCAAATAGAAAAGTTGTTGTTGATGGTGTTTTCGGGCATTATGGTATTTAATCAGCACGGCAGGGGTAAAAGGTAATTCCCTTCTTGATCTGGATCACTAACGTCGACCCGACCACTATGCAGTAAGAGACCGAGCACACAATGATAAGTGACCGACCACTTTGGTTCGGAATACCGAGCATTATGAGATCGGTAGTAGCATTCCCGATTCAAATGACCATTGTAGCCGACCATATCAAGACCGACCATATGGCGGGATATGCTCCAGAAGATGACACCCTATTCTTGCGGAAAATGGATAAGTTGTCCTACTTTCATGGGGTAAAGTGATAAGTTAATATCCTAATAGGATAAAAGAAGTGAATGTAGTTTTTTTTTAGGAATCCTTATGGAAAAGGAAATTGTTTCAACAAGGAAACTCTTGTAGGAGAAGGAATCTGATTTCTTCACTATTATAAATAGGAGGGTAGAGTATGCATAAAGGGGGGTAGAGATCAGAATCAATATCAAGATCATTACCATCAGACTTGTAAACACAAGAGATATCAGATAAGCATATCTCAGTAATAAAAGTATCATTCGTTTTGTGCCCGTGGACGTAGGTGAGATCTGATCCACCGAACCACGTTAAATCTCCTTGTTGATTGGTGTATTTATCTGTCTTTTGCTAAATTTACTTTTAGTTTCCCCTTAACCGAACAAATTCACTATTGAGGGAGGATTGTCTCGGGAGTAATATTCCTATATTGCCCTGAGACCAAAATCAGCAGCCGTCAACAGTTGGCGCCGTCTGTGGGGAATCCAACAAAAAAGCAGCTCGCGTATTAAGACGATGGCAGAAGGTGGAAATCGCCAATCGTTGGGGAGTCCAACAGCAGAATGGATGGAGAAAATAGAGGAAAATATGAGGAAAGAAAGGGAGGAAAATCAAAACCTGTTCAAGTCCATGATGAACAGACTGGAGAGGATGGAAGAAACGAATAATGAGAGACTAGAAGCCGGAACTATTCGAAGGAGAGGCAAAATAGCGGGAGAAAAAGGGTCGCCGATGTGAGTGATGACGATGAACCGAGGAGGAAGGGTCCCTACGGGATAAGGTCCGTAGTGGTAGAAAAAGATTTACAAATGGAGGATACGTGGAAAGAAGAAGAGGGGCGACAGTCGCCAGATTCTTCCTATGATAGCCCCTGCGACACCAGAAGGGGAGATAGGAAGGATGGTGGGACTGGACGGAAATCTCAAGTCATGAGGAACACCGCACCCGGGGTGACAGACGCGAAGAAGACCGCAGGGGGCGGTACGGTAACACATATGGCAATATAAAATCTTGGTTAAGAAAAGAAATGGCCAAGTGGGAAGTGAACCTCAAAACTGACACGGGAGATGCTCGGGACGGCGAGGTTGAATCTCCATTCACAGAAGAAATAAGGTCCAACGAGTAGTAGGGGATGCCGTTTGCAAAGTTTTCCCCCTAACCTTGGGAGGATCTGCCATTATGTGATTCAGAAGTCTAGCCCCAAGGAGCATCGGAAGCTTCGCGCAACTCAGGAAGTCATATGTTCGGCACTTCAAAGGGGCATGCGTCCCAAAAAAATGGTGGGAGAATTGAGACTGATGAAGCAGGGGGATGAATGAGCCACTGAGGAATTTTATTGAAAGGTACCATAATTTGGTGCTCGAGGTCGGAGCGTACGAGTCATCGGAAGCGCTAGAAAGTCTCAAGGGAAGTCTGAAGGTCGGGAAGTTGTGGACTCACCTGAGGATTCAAGACGTATCAGATTATACCACTGCCCGGGAGTTGGCCAAGAAGTTTATCTTAATAGAGGAGGAGAGAAAGATTGTCCGGGGAGTAGACACCCGAAAGGCTAAGATACTCAGGTCAGACAATCAGTGGGATTCGATCAACTCACAAACTCGTTGTTACCGAGAACTAGGGGATATATGTTGATGGTGTTTTCGGGCATTATGGTATTTAATCAAACGATAGGGGTAAAAGGGTAATTCCCTTCTTGATCTGGATCACTAACGCCGACCCGACCACTATGCAGTAAAAGACCGAGCACACAATGATAAGTGACCGACCACTTTGGTTCGGAATACCGAGCATTATGAGATCGGTAGTAGCATTCCCGATTCAAATGACCATTGTAGCCGACCATATCAAGACCGACCATATGGCGGGATATGCTCCAGAAGATGACACTCTATTCTTGCAGAATAGGGATAAGTTGTCCTACTTTCATGAGGTAAAGTGATAAGTTAGTATCCTAATAGGATAAAGAAAGTGAATGTAGTTTTTATTAGGAATCCTTATGGGAAAAGGAAATTGTTTCAACAAGGAAACTCTTGTAGGAGAAGGAATCTGATTTCTTCACTATTATAAATAGGAGGGTAGAGTATGCATAAAGGGGGGTGGAGATCAGAATCAATATCAAGATCATTACCATCAGACTTGTAAAACACAAGAGATATCAGATAAGCATATCTCAGTAATAAAAGTATCATTCGTTTTGTGCCCGTGGACGTAGGTGAGATCTGATCCACCGAACCACGTTAAATCTACTTGTTGATTGGTGTATTTATCTGTCTTTTGCTAAATTTGCTTTGGTTTCCCCTTAACCGAACAAATTCACTATTGAGGGAGGATTGTCTCGGGAGTAATATTCCTATATTGCCCTGAGACCAAAATCAGCCGTCAACAGTTGGCGCCGTCTGTGGGGAACTCCAACAAAAAGCAGCTCGCGTATTAAGACGATGGCAGAAGGTGGAAATCGCCAATCGTTAGGGAGTCCAACAGCAGAATGGATGGAGAAAATAGAGGAAAATATGAGGAAATAAAGGGAGGAAAATCAAAACCTGTTCAAGTCCATGATGAACAGACTGGAGAGGATGGAAGAAACGAATAATGAGAGACTAGAAGCCGGAACTAGTCGAAGGAGAGGCAAAATAGCGGGAGGAAAAAGGGTCGCCGATGTGAGTGATGACGATGAACCGAGGAGGAAGGGTCCCTACGGGATAAGGTCCGTAGTGGTAGAAAAAGATTTACAAATGGAGGATACGTGGAAGAAGAAGAGGGGCGACAGTCGCCAGATTCTTCCTATGATAGCCCCTGCGACACCAGAAGGGGAGATAGGAAGGATGGTGGGACTGGACGGGAAATCTCAAGTCATGAGGAACACCGCACCCGGGGTGACAGACGCGAAGAAGACCGCAGGGGGCGGCACGGTAACACATATGGCAATATAAAATCTTGGTTAAGAAAAGAAATGGCCAAGTGGGAAGTGAACCTCAAAACTGACACGGGAGATGCTCGGGACGGCGAGGTTGAATCTCCATTCACAGAAGAAATAAGGTCCAACGAGTAGTAGGGGATGCCGTTTTCAAAGTTTTCCCCTAACCTTGGGAGGATCTGCCATTATGCGGTTCAGAAGTCTAGCCCCAAGGAGCATCGGAAGCTTCGCGCAACTCAGGAAGTCATTTGTTCGGCACTTCAAAGGGGCATGCGTCCAAAAAAAATGGTGGGAGAATTGAGACTGATGAAGCAGGGGGGTGATGAGCCACTGAGGAATTTTATTGAAAGGTACCATAATTTGGTGCTCGAGGTCGGAGCATACGAGTCATCGGAAGTGCTAGAAAGTCTCAAGGGAGGTCTGAAGGTCGGGAAGTTGTGGACTCACCTGAGGATTCAAGACGTATCGGATTATGCCACTGCCCTGGAGTTGGCCAAGAAGTTTATCTTAATAGAGGATGAGAGAAAGATTGTACGGGGAGTAGACACCTGAAAGGCTAAGATACTCAGGTCAGACAATCAGTGGTATTCGATCAACTCACAAACTCGTTACCGAGAACTAGGGGATAGATGTTGATGGTGTTTCCGGGCATCATAGTATTTAATCAGCACGACATGGGTAAAAGGGTAATTCCCTTCTTGATCTGGATCACTAACGTCGACCCTACCACTATGCAGTAAGAGACCGAGCACACAACGATAAGTGACCGACCACTTTGGTACGGAATACCGAGCATTATGAGATCGGTAGTAGAATTCCCGATTCAAATGACCATTGTAGCCGACCATATCAAGACCGACCATATGGCGGGATATGCTCCAGAAGATGACACCCTATTCTTGCGGAAAATTGATAAGTTGTCCTACTTTCATAGGGTAAAGTGATAAGTTAATATCCTAATAGGATAAATAAAGTGAATGTAGTTTTTATTAGGAATCCTTATGGGAAAAGGAAATTGTTTCAACAAGGAAACTCTTGTATGAGAAGGAATCTGATTTCTTCACTCTTATAAATAGAAGGGTAGCGTATGCATAAAGGGGGTGGAGATCAGAATCAATATCAAGATCATTACCATCAGACTTGTAAAACACAAGAGATATCAGAGAAGCATATCTCAGTAATAAAAGTATCATTCGTTTTATGCCCGTGGACGTAGGTGAGATCTGATCCACCGAACCACGTTAAATCTCCTTGTTGATTGGTGTATTTATCTGTCTTTTGCTAAATTTGCTTTTGGTTTCCCCTTAACCGAACAAATTCACTATTGAGGGAGAATTGTCTCGGGAGTAATATTCCTATATTGCCCTGAGACCAAAATCAGCCGTCAACAGTTGGCGCGCCGTCTGTGGGGAACTCCAACAAAAAGCAGCTCGCGTATTAAGACGATGGCAGAAGGTGGAAATCACCAGTCGTTGGGGAGTCCAACAGCAGAATGGATGGAGAAAATAGAAGAAAATATGAGGAAAGAAAGAGGAAAATCAAAACATGTTCAAGTCCATGATGAACAGACTGGAGAGGATGGAAGAAACAAATAATGAGAGACTAGAAGCCGGAACCAGTCGAAGGAGAGGCAAAATAGCGGAAGGAAAAAGGGTCGCCGATGTGAGTGATGACGATGAACCGGGGAGGAAGGGTCCCTACGGGATAAGGTCTGTAGTGGTAGAAAAAGATTTACAAATTGAGGATACGTGGAAAGAAGAAGAGGGGCGACAGTCGCCAGATTCATCCTATGATAGCCCACGCGACACCAGATGGGTAGATATGAAGGATGGTGGGACTGGACGGGAAATCTCAAGTCATAAGGAACACCGCACCCGGGGTGACAGAAGCGAAGAAGGCCACAGGGGGCGGCACGGTAACACAGATCGCAATATAAAATCTTGGTTAAGAAAAGAAATGGCCAAGTGGGAAGTGAACCTCAAAACTGACACGGGAGATGCTCGGGACGGCGAGGTTGAATCTCCATTCACAGAAGAAATAAGGTCCAACGAGTAGTAGGGGATGCCGTTTGCAAAGTTTTCCCCCTAACCTTGGGAGGATCTGCCATTCTGTGGTTCAGAAGTCTAGCCCCAGGGAGCATCAAAAGCTTCGCGCAACTCAGAAAGTCATTTGTTCGGCACTTCAAAGGGTCATGCGTCCCAAAACAAATGGTGGGAGAATTGAGACTGATGAAGCAGTGGGATGATGAGCCACTGAGAAATTTTATTGAAAGGTACCATAATTTGGTGCTCGAGGTCGGAGCGTACAAGTCTTCGGAAGCGCTAGAAAGTCTCAAGGGAGGTCTGAAGGTCGGGAAGTTGTGGACTCACCTGAGGATTCAAGACGTATCGGATTATGCCACTGCCCTGGAGTTGGCCAAGAATTTTATCTTAATAGAGGAGAGAAAGATTGTCCGGGGAGTTGACACCCGAAAGGCTAAGATACTCAGGTCAGACAATCAGTGGGATTCGATCAACTCCCAAACTCGTTGTTACCGAGAACTAGGGGATAGATGTTGATGGTGTTTTCGGGCATTATGGTATTTAATCAGCACGGCAGGGGTAAAAGGATAATTCCCTTCTTGATCTGGATCTCTAACGCCGACCCGACCACTATGCAGTAAGAGACCGAGCACACAATGATAAGTGACCGACCACTTTGGTTCGGAATACCGAGCATTATGGATCGGTAGTAGCATTCCCGATTCAAAGGACCATTGTAGCCAACCATATCAAGACCGACCATATGGCGGGATATGCTCCAGAAGATGACACTCTATTCTTGCAGAATAGGGATAAGTTGTCATACTTTCATGGGGTAAAGTGATAAGTTAATATCCTAATAGGATAAAGGAAGTGAATGTAGTTTTTGTTAGGAATCCTTATGGGAAAAGGAAATTGTTTCAACAAGGAAACTCTTGTAGGAGAAGGAATCTGATTTCTTCACTATTATAAATAAGGGGGTAGAGTATGCATAAAGGGGGTGGAGATCAGAATCAATATCAAGATCATTACCATCAGACTTGTAAAACACAAGAGATATCAGAGAAGCATATCTCAGTAATAAAACTATCATTCGTTTTGTGCCTGTGGACGTAGGTGAGATCTGATCCACCGAACCACGTTAAATCTCCTTGTTGATTGGTGTATTTATCTGTCTTTTGCTAAATTTGCTTTTGGTTTCCCCTTAACCGAACAAATTCACTATTGAGGGAGGATTTTCTCGGGAGTAATATTCATATATTGCCCTGAGACCAAAATCAGCCGTCAACCGTTGGCGCCGTCTGTGGGGAACTCCAACAAAAATCAGCTCGCGTATTAAGACGATGGCAGAAGGTGGAAATCGCCAGTCGTTGGGGAGTCCAACAGCAGAATGGATGGAGAAAATAGAGGAAAATATGAGGAATGAAAGAGAGGAAAATCAAACATGTTCAAGTCCATGATGAACAGACTGGAGAGGATGGAAGAAACGAATAATGAGAGACTAGAAGCCGGAACCAGTCGAAGGAGAGGCAAAATAACGGGAGGCAAAAGGGTCGCCGATGTGAGTGATGACGATGAACTGAGGAGGAAGGGTCCCTACGGGATAAAGTCCGTAGTGGTAGAAAAAGATTTACAAATGGAGGATACGTGGAAAGAAGAAGAGGGGCGACAGTCGCCAGATTCTTCCTATGATAGCCCCCGCGACATCAGAATGGGAGATATGAAGGATGGTGGGACTGGACGGAAATCTCAAGTCATGAGGAACACCACACCCGGGGTGACAGACGCGAAGAAGGCCGCATGGGGCGGCACGGTAAGACAGATGGCAATATAAAATCTTGGTTAAGAAAAGAAATGGCCAAGTGGGAAGTGAACCTCAAAACTGACACGGGAGATGCTCGGGACGGCGAGGTTGAATCTCCCTTCACTGAAGAAATAAGGTCCAACGAGTAGTAGGGGATGCCGTTTGCAAAGTTTTCCCCTAACCTTGGGAGGATCTGTCATTCTGTGGTTCAGAAGTCTAGCCCTAGGGAGCATCGGAAGCTTCGCGCAACTCAATAAGTCATTTGTTCGGCACTTCAAAGGGCATGCGTCCCAAAGAAAATGATGGGAGAATTGAGACTGACGAAGTAGGGGGATGATGAGCCCCTGAGGAATTTTATTGAAAGGTACCATAATTTGGTGCTCAAGGTCGGAGCGTACGAGTCATCAGAAGCGCTAGAAAGTCTCAAGGGAGGTCTGAAGGTCGGGAAGTTGTGGACTCGCCTGAGGATTCAAGACGTATCAGATTATGCCACTGCCCTGGAGTTGGCCAGGAAGTTTATCTTAATAGAGGAGGAGAGAAAGATTTTCCGGGGAGTAGACACTCGAAAGGCTAAGATACTCAGGTCAGACAACCAGTGGGATTCGATCAACTCACAAACTCGTTGTTAGCGAGAACTAGGGGATAGATGTTGAAGGTGTTTTCGGGCATTATGGTATTTAATCAGCACGGCAGGGGTAAAATGATAATTCCCTTCTTGATCTGGATCACTAACGCCGACCCGACCACTATGCAGTAAGAGACCGAGCACACAATGATAAGTGACCGACCACTTTGGTTCGGAATACCGAGCATTATGAGATCGGTAGTAGCATTCCCGATTCAAATGACCATTGTTGCCGACCATATCAAGACCGACCACTTAAAAGACTCAAAAGATCTTGGGTCGTGACTCCACACAATACTGTTAAAAAGATGAATTGATTCTCTTATTTATGTGTACTAATTCAGTTTGTTAACCTGGAACACGAAGATATGCAAAAGCCTCTGTCGATAGTCAGACGCAATACCCTGTATAACCCAATTGAACCATATTCCCATGTCAACCAAATTACCTGGATTCATTAAGATTAAGTTCTAATTATGGCTACCCACGCCCGACATGTATATTCCTATCCTGTAAGGAAATCTATTAAAGGGTTATTTATCCTCAAGGAAGATCGTGAGCTATTGAATCTAAGGCTAAAACCTAAAATCTCTATGTCTAGTTCATTTTAAGTTTACCATATCATCTTATTGGTGATCAGACAACAAGAAGCATTAAACTTAAGACTCAATAAACAAACTAAAGAATTACCCATAAAAAGAAAATCAATTATTAAGTGTGGATATTGTATTTCATCACTTCCATAGAAAAAATAAAATGCAAAACACACGCGTATAACGCAAGCGCACGTATCGTTCAATTAGTATAAAAATATCG
Organism: Zanthoxylum bungeanum; assembly: GCA_019454045.1. Lineage (NCBI taxonomy): Eukaryota > Viridiplantae > Streptophyta > Magnoliopsida > Sapindales > Rutaceae > Zanthoxylum > Zanthoxylum bungeanum. The sequence continues at coordinate 21,009 of SKCR01032190.1, forward strand.
ATCCCACGAGGACTTAATTCCTACTGTTGTTATTAATTATTGAATTTATTTGTTTACAGGTATCTAATTATAGGGAGAAGTGATTTGATTGCTTTGGTTGGTTGAATGTGGAATTGCTTAATAAAATAAAAATAAAATAAGCAAAAGAAAATACTACGGAAAATAAATAAAAGACTCAAAAGATCTAGGGTCGTGACTCCACACAATACTGTTAAAAAGATGAATTGATTCTCTTATTTATGTGTATTAATTCAGTTTGCTAACCTGAAACACGAAGATATGCAAAAGCCTCTGTCGATGGTCAGACGCAAATACCCATTATAACCCAATTGAACCATATTCCCATGTCAACCTAATTACCTGGATTCATTAAGATTAAGTTCCAATTATGGCTACCCACGCCCGACAAGTATATTCATATCCTGTAAGGAAATCTATTAAAGGGTTATATATCCTCAAGGAAGATCGTGAGCTATTGAATCTAAGGCTGAAACCTAAAATCTCTATGTCTAGTTCATTTTAAGTTTACCATATCAATCTTATTGGTGATCAGACAACAAGAAGCATTAAGCTTAAGACTCAATAAACAAACTAAAGAATTACCCATAAAAAGAAAATCAATTATTAAGTGTGGATATTGTGTTTCATCATTTCCCTAGAATAAAAAAAATGATGGGTTAGAGGATCCACAATTAATATTTCTTATATAGGAATCTCACTTATTATAATATATAAATTATTTTATATTTGCTTTCTTAGGAATTAATAATATTAAACATTTAAAACCAGCCATATAGGCGGTAATCCATTTAGTCCAATTACACCAGCCATATAGGCGGTAATTATCTGTCACATAAAGACCAGCCATATAGGCGGTAAGGTAATTTATATTTAAACCGGCCATAAAGGCGGTAATAAAGTCTGACATTAATTAATTCGGTTAAATTATAATTTAAATATTATAATTAAGTGAGATTTACCAAAATAATTATATTAAAGGTTTCACCTTTTACCCTAGCGGTAAATTAACTACAAAACATATTTAAATAAATAAAAAGCTGTAATAAAAACTAAAAATAAAAATACATAATTTTATTATTACAAAACTAGATGCTTCCTATGAAATCAGGGCAAAAATCCCAAGCAAAAGCACACCGAATGAAGTGAAGAAGGCATGAATTTATTGGCAAATTCTGGATCCAGCGTCGCGACGCCAAAGGTCCCAGCGTAGCGACGCTGGCACGCGGTTTTGGTCCACGCGGGTGACCACGCGTGATCTGTCGGCAGAATATGGTGATGACACGTGTCACGCGGTTAAGGGGGTGCAATGAGAAGACGACACGTGGGACACGGTGATTGGCTGAGCTTTCGGTCCAATGATCATCTGACAAGTGGCACGCGCTTAGGATTGGTCAAATGAGAGATCGACACGTGGCAACATGTGATTTGTCCAATATTCGGTCCAATAAGAGGTTGACACGTGGCAGCATGTGATTCACTGGTGATTCGGTCCAATGACAACTCGACATGTGGCACGCGCTTGCTTTGGTCCAATGAGATTTCGACACGTGTCAGACGGCGCATTTTAGCTGATCTTCTGTGATGATGACACGTGTCACTGCGCACGTTAGCAATTTCGGCGCACGTTAGCAAGTCCAATTTCTCAGATTCTGACACGTGTCCTTCGGCGCACGTTAGCATGTCTGGCGTATGTTAGGCGTCGCGACGAGGTGGATCCTGGCGTCGCGACGCGGACAAATTACGAAAATGTCCTTTTTGTCCAATTTTCACTGTTTTGGCCCAAATCACCTCCAATGCTTTTCAAACTTTATTTTTCTGCAAAATAACACAAAATACATCAAAACATTCACAAAACTCAAGAAACTATACAAAATATTAGGTTAAATGAGTGGGAAATTGTGATAGATTTACCACTCATCACACCCCCAAACCTAACATTTTGCTAGTCCTCGAGCAAAACACAAAATAAAATAAAATAATAAAATTTAACTAAGCCACTTTCGTAGGGATCACGGTTGCATTTAGCGTATGCAACAAGCCTTTAAACCCCTAGGTGTCCCTAGTGGACGAGTTGTAGTCTCGTGAGGGTTTACAGCAATGATACCCACAAACATTTTACAAAAGTAAAAAGTTAGTTAAAACTAATGCACACAAAAGCAAAAAGACAAGAAAAAAGAGAAGTTAGTGACTAATCAAGTGAAACTTCTACTACAAGTTACTAGTTGTTTTGTTTCATTTTAAATTACCGAATAAGTAAATTCTCCGATTATTTTTACCATTCTTCATATACACAGCCAACAAAATATTTATCAACTCATTTTTGCCCACAACAGTCATAAGTGCAGTTGATAAGAGAGTAATATTTTTGTCCTAAAGTTTTATCAGAATACACACCTTTTTGTAGCCATAGAGTAATTTTTCTGATTTTTTCTTTGATTTTTCTCTATTTTTTTATTTATATACAATACATTTCGTCTATGTAGCGAGCTTTAGGTCGGTGGCTCCCAAACCAGTTGGCTTTAGGGCACCAGGTGTTAAAGCACCCCTACGGACTTAATTACCCAGACTTCAGATATAAATATATTTTGCAGCATCTTCGATCCATGTAATGAGCTTTAGGCCGATGACTCCAAAACCAGTTGGTTTTAGGGCACCAGGTGTTAAAACCCCCTTACAGACTTAATAACCCGGATCTTAAATGCTTTATTTTGTACAACAGAATTTTTTTTTTTACTCCATTGCTATTTATATATGCTTCCTCCAATTAAACTAGAGCACGAAATATTACAACTTTTTCAATTACAACTCATGTCTGTATGTTACTATGCATATTGATAATATCTGCCAACTAAGTATATGAAGATCCATTTTAGTCTATTTTATGGAGAATCTACAAATTAAATAATTTAAAAGGAAATAAACAAAAATTAACTCGTTTCGAAAATAGGTTTGAAATATGTTTCTTACCAATTTCACCATTTTCGTCAAAATAAAAACACAAAAACGCAAAAAAATTTTGTAATTTTTGAAAATTTTTCAATTTTTTTGTATTTTTCGAAAAATTTGGACTAAAAATAAAAATAACACACAAACTAAAAATAAGGTACTGATCAAATAATTCCATCCCCCAAACCTAAATGAGACATTGTCCCTAATGTCTTAAACAGTAAAAGGAGAGTTAAGAAGGCCGTACCTTGTTAGCTGAAATTCTACACGAAATTAAAGGTTAAGATCCAGATTAATTTGACGCCTCTTACCACGATCGTCCTCAGACCAATTTATCTTTGAAAGGATAGGGTCAACTTGTGGTTCATAGGCTATGAGTTGGTCTATTAGATCCGGAGCAGTTCTGGCAGTGAAGATGAGTTCTTTTATAGGTTTTGACACGAACCCATTTCTCCGGGCATCATCAAGAAACACACAAAGAAAATCATAAAATACATCAACGTTAAGCAGTCCAAGCGGTTTCTAGTGTATGTTCAGGTTCGCCCAAGATAAAACTATAAAAATTTCCTCCAATGTGCCCAAGCCACCTGGCAAAGCGATAAAAGCATCAGCACAGTTAATCATTTCTACCAGTCGTTCAGACATACCTGGCACGATCAGTTCCTCTCCGTTTGATGATCCAATAAGATTTGACTCTGCCAAGGGTTTTGGGATGATTCCCAAAACATGAATGTCTCCTTCCTGTACAGCCTTTGAAACGATCCCCATAAGTCCAAGATTTCCTCGCCATATATTAAGTGCATATTCCTTGCAGCTAAGACTCGACCCAATTCTTGTGCTGCTTCTATGTATTGTGGTTTAGTACCAACACTACTACCGCAAAACACACAGATGTTTTCAACTCGTCTTCTTGAAGTGGCTTCCATTTTTTTATGTATTTCTTTCTCAACTCTGGATGCCTTCAAAAGTGCAATGACGGACTGAATTTATAGTACCTGAAAAAGGGTGAGTAATAATAGCACTAATATCTTCCAAAGGACGATTGTTAGCTAAACAACAAAAGAGATCGTGAAAGGTCAAAAAGTCTGGATCCTGTCTACGAAAATAAAGATAATTACAACAGAAAAGCGAATCAAAGCAATAATTAAGGCAACAGAATTGTGTACGCAATACGCCACTCGCTTAGTATAAATTCATTAGAATGCGTCTCAAGATTTTATTCCTTACTCAGCCTTCGCTAATGAATTGTTTCTTATCTTTGATTGCCAAACACAATTCCTTCTGTCTTAAAATGCTTCGTTTGTGCTTTTCCCTACAAAAATAACACATAAAATTAAAAACTCTACAACATGTATACACAAAATATTAAAACAGAAATTACAACAAATTGCATGGGTTGCCTCCCTGCTAGCGCTAAATTTTACGTCTTCAGCCAGACGTGATTGAAATTCATCTGTCAATGAGGTTTCAGCGTCATTTTGGATGTCCGATTAAAGACAATCCCGTGAGCGTTGCTTTTGAAAGGTCTTTTCCAATGGAAAAGTGGCAAAAATTGTTTTGTCTCATTCAGTGCTTGTGCCACCTTTTTGCTCCTTGTTGTTCTAGTGGTTCCTGCAAAGAAAGAAAGAAAATCAGGAGGTCTCGTATGATGCTTGACTTGGAATGGAAGTTCCATTCTGTCAAGCTTCTGGGCGATATCTTTGATTTGTACTCCCCAAAACAACGATGTTTCTCCTGAATGCTCTGGATCTTTATTAAGGTCAGACATTTGCTCCTCCATTTGATCTGCTTCTTGTTCCACATTTTGTTCACAGATGTATTTTAAAATTTCCATATTCAGCTCTTCATCTGTCATCTGTGAAATACATGTTTCAAAATTGTCAACCTGAGGATGTGAAGAAATGTCAGATTTTAAGTCTTCATCCTCTGATCTGGGTGAAATGATTGGCTCAGGTAGATCTTTATCAAACATCATGTTAAAACATACTCCAAGATCTTCATTTTGAGGATTGAAAGATTGATCCTCCATTGTTGGCGCAGTTGGTACAAAGAGTTCAGCTTCATCCTCGTCAGAATCTGAATAATAAAAATCAAATCGAGACTTTGCCGGTTCGTGTTCTTGAACTGATACCTCTGGTTCTTAATTCTGCTCAACCTCATCATCTGTTGAAGTGTCATCGTGAAATGCTTGGTCGTCTGAAAATGCTTCTTGAGGTATGTAGCTCTGGTTTTCTATTAATTGTCTGATTTGATCTGTCATTCTCTGTATGGATTCTGCGTTACTCTGAATTTGTGCATCAAATGGAGCTGCCTGTTCTTTGAACATGTGAATCAATTGATCTTCCTCGGATGATTCAGGTTCTTGATGAAAATCATAGGTGGATGGTGGATAAGATGGAAAATATGATGGTTCTTCGTACCATGAAGGATTTTGATAGCTCTGGCACCCTGGATTGTAGTTGTACTCGCAATAATATCTTGAGTGGTTACTATTACATATATCACATCTCTCCATTGCATTCTGATGAGAAAATGTAGTATTACTTGGTTCTGGCATCCAGTGATAGTCGTTGGGCTGTACAACAGGCCTCAGAAAACCGGACTGTTGCTCCCAGATTTGGGGTGTATCTTCTTGTAAAGCTCGTAATCTCTCAATCTCCCAGTAGTGTTCCATTTTTCAACCACCTGAAATAAAAGAAAGAAATAAAAATTACAGATAAAAATAAAGAAAATTAGATACAAGTAAATTGGATAGCTTCAAAATTAATTACTCAAGAAAAATAAGTCCCCGGCAACGGCGCCAAAAACTTGACCGGTGCAAACACACGCGTATAACGCAAGCGCACGTATCGTTCAAGTAGTATAAAAATATCGATCACACGAGAACTTAATTCCTACTGTTGTTATTAATTATTGAATCTATTTGTTTACAGGTATCTAATTATAGGGAGAAGGGATTTGATTGCTTTGGTTGGTTGAATGTGGAATTGGTTAATAAAATAAAATAAAATAAGCAAAAGAAAATACTAAGGAAAATAAATAAAAGACTCAAAGATCTAGGGTCGTGACTCCACACAATACTGTTAAAAAGATGAATTGATTCTCTTATTTATGTGTACTAATTCAGTTTGCTAACCTGAAACACGAAGATATGCAAAAGCCTCTGTCGATGGTCAGACGCAAATACCCAGTATAACCCAATTGAACCATATTCCTATGTCAACCAAATTACCTGGATTCATTAAGATTAAGTTCCAATTATGGCTACCCCGCCCGACAGGTATATTCATATCCTGTAAGGAAATCTATTAAAGGGTTATCTATCCTCAAGGAAGATCGTGAGCTATTGAATCTAAGGCTGAAACCTAAAATCTCTATGTCTAGTTCATTTTAAGTTTACCATATCAATCTTATTGGTTATCAGACAACAAGAAGCATTAATCTTAAGACTCAATAAACAAACTAAAGAATTACCCATAAAAAGAAAATCAATTATTAAGTGTGGATATTATGTTTCATCACTTCCCTAGAATAAAATAAAATGATGGGGTTAGAGGATCCACAATTAATATTTCTTATATAGGAATCTCACTTATTATAATATATAAATTATTTTATATGTTGCTTTCTTAGGAATTAATAATATTAAACATTTAAAACCAGCCATATAGGCGGTAATCCATTTAGTCCAATTACACCAGCCATATAGACGGTAATTATCTGTCACATAAAGACCAGCCATATAGGCGGTAAGGTAATTTATATTTAAATCGGCCATAAAGGCGGTAATAAAGTCTAACATTAATTAATTCGGTTAAATTATAATTTAAATATTATAGTAGAGTGAGATTTACCTAAATAATTATATTAAATGTTTCATCTTTTACCCCAACGGTAAATTAACTACAAAACATAAAGTAAATAAATAAAAAGCTGTAATAAAAACTAAAAATAAAAATACATAATTTTATTATTACAAAACTAGATGCTTCCTATGAAATCAGGGAAAAAATCCCAAGCAAAACCACACCAAATGAAGTGAATAATGCCTGAATTTATAGGCAAATTCTGGATCCAGCGTCGCGACGCCAAAGGTCCCAGCGTAGCGACGCTGGCACGCGGTTTTGGTCCACGCGGGTTGACCACGCGTGATCTGTCGGCAGAATATGGTGATGTCACGCGGTTAAGGGGGTGCAATGAGAAGACGACACGTGGGACACAGTGATTGGCTGAGCTTTCGGTCCAATGATCATCTGACAAGTGGCACGCGCTTAGGATTGGTCAAATGAGAGATCGACACGTGGCAACATGTGATTTGTCCAATATTCGGTCCAATAAGAGGTTGACACGTGGCAGCATGTGATTCACCGGTGATTCGGTCCAATGACAACTCGACACGTGGCACGCGCTTGCTTCGGTCCAATGAGATTTCGACACGTGTCAGACGACGCATTTTTGCTAATCTTCTGCGATGATGACACGTGTCACTGCGCACGTTAGCAAGTTCGGCTCACGTTAGCAAGTACAATTTCTCAGATTCTGACACGTGTCCTTCGGCGCACGTTAGCATGTCCGGCGCATGTTAGGCGTCGCGACGCGGACAAATTACGAAAATATCCTTTTTGTCCAATTTTCACTATTTTGGCCCAAATCACATCCAATGCTTTCCAAACTTTATTTATATGCAAAATAACACAAAACACATCAAAACATTCACAAAACTCAAGAAACTATACAAAATATTAGGTTAAATGAGTGGGAAATAGTGATAGATTTACCACTCATCAGCGGGATATGCTCCAGAAGATGACACCATATTCTTGCATAAAAGGGATAAGTTGTCCTACTTTCATGGGGTAAAGTGATAAGTTAATATCCTAATAGGATAAATGAAGTAAATGTAGTTTTTATTTGGAATCCTTATGGGAAAAGGAAATTGTTTCAACAAGGAAACTCTTGTAGGAGAAGGAATCTGATTTCTTCACTATTATAAATAGGAGGGTAGAGTATGCATAAAGGGGGGTGGAGATCAGAATCAATATCAAGATCATTACCATCAGATTTGTAAAACACAAGAAATATCAGAGAAGCATATCTCAGTAATAAAAGTATCATTCGTTTTGTGCCCGTGGACTTAGGTGAGATCTGATCCACCGAACCACGTTAAATCTCCTTGTTGATTGGTGTATTTATCTGTCTTTTGCTAAATTTGATTTTGGTTTCCCCTTAACCGAACAAATTCACTATTGATGGAGAATTGTCTCGGGAGTAATATTCATATATTGCTCTGAGACCAAAATCAGCCGTCAACAGTTGTCAAGCTGCAACCTCAATGAACCAACAACTTTGAGCCTACCCTACAAAATCATTTCATTGATATGAAACCAGCATCAAAAGTTCAAATGAAAAAAAAAACATCTTTTACTTCAAGAAGGATAAGAGACAAATAAACAAAATATAGAAACAGAGCGAGTCATTGTGTGACTACCAAAAAAGTAAAATATACTAAGACCATATCACAATCAAATTTCTGTCTATCAAATTTCCGTGTCCAACAAACATAAAAAAATGTAAGACATTTCATACAACTCATTCATTGCAATACATACTCAATTCCTACCCAGCATTGTCAAAAATAAACAAACATGTAATTCAACAAGCAGTTACCGAAGAAAAACACAGGGCAGAGCTTTAAGCTTTTCACTTATCGAATGTCTGAGTTTAAGAGATTAGAGAGTGAGAGAGCAAGAGCCAGCGAGAGCGAGAGCCGATTCAGAGAGAGAGAGATTGTGAGCCAGCAGCCCAACATGAGAGAGAGAGCCAAAACAATTAAACAATTAGGTATAGGGATTTCGATTGATTGAGAGAGAGAAGAAGAAGAAGCAAACAGACTTGACTTAAAAGAGATTATAAAACGAGTAAACGACGCCGTTTGTTTAAAGTGAAATTAGGTTAAATGGGTTTCAAAATTGATTCTACAATCGGTTCTTTAATTGATTCTGATTCCGGTTAAATGGTCTAGTTCCGGTTCTTACCATTGCAGAACCAGAACTGGACCGCTTAAATTTGGTTCTTTAATTTTAGAACCGGAACCGACCCTAAATAAATCGATTCCGATTCTTTACCCTAAAAAATTGATCGATTCCGGATCGAATCGGAACCGATATTCAACCATATATATGACAAGCAAGCGATAAAACATATAAGCAACACAACCATAACATATACAAAATCCAACTAAGTGGATTACACCCTCTAATATAAGATTTGAGCATTTCAAAACAATGTATACAGTTTAGTTTAGTTTAGTTTAGTTTTTTTTCGACAGTCTCTCAAGTAAAAATAGAAAACATGTGATATTTAAGTACTAATTAATCGGTTATTAGTAAGAAATTATTATTTGAATGATTTGATCTAGTCAATTTTGACTGATTAATCAATCGATTTTCGATTTTTGATTTCTCAAAAATTGTTCAATTTTATTTTTAATTAAATTTTAATTTTCAATATTTTTTTAGAGTTTTGATTGTTAATTTTATGTGAAAAAATAAGGATTTATAAAAAAGAGTGATTTAAAAAGAATTATTATCAGGATAATAACACTAATATATTTATTATATTTTCCTAAATCATGATAAATCTCTCTATTTTTATTAAAATTATCCTTTTTTAATATCAACTTAACTAAAAACTCTTAAATTATTTAACAGTTTTTCAATCGTAAATGAATGATTTTTAGTGATTTTTATAGGATATTGAGAGGAGTTTTTGATTTTTTTTTTTGGAAAAACCCACCTTGAGACCCCTGTACTCTCAATGTTTTTTACATTATACCCCTGTACTAAATTTTCTACACATTACACTCCTATACTCTCAATGTTTTTTACATTGCACCCATGTACTAAATTTTCTACACATTGCACCTCTGCACTCTCAAAAAATTGACATTTCACCCTTATTTTAACGGCAAGTTAACAGTTGAGAAATATTCTGACATTACCCTTATTTCGGATTGGACCGAGTAAATTTTTTACTTTGAAGTTATGCTAGGGCGCATAACTATATGCTATGGTGCATAAATATTCTGCCCCTTCTGATACATTCAAAATCCAACTGATTTATTGCAAAAATTAGATCAAAACTATGATCATGGAGTGTTATTAATGAACAACAAAAAACAAACAAAGATGAAATCATCGAGCAACTAAAATACAACAAACAAGCAAACAATCAAAACTTCATATTACCAAATCAAAACATCATATAATAGAGACAAAAACAACACATCAGAAATAAGACAAGATCAAAATACTCAGATCAACAAACAACAAAAGAAACAACAAAATGATGGACGAGCTGACAATAAAGATACTGTGAAAAGGATGGAATGTCAATTTTTTGATTCATGATTCTTCTCAATAACAGAGCGTGTATTACACGCTAACAGATTCTGTGATAAAGGTGAAATGTCAATTTTTTTAGAGTGCAGGGGTGCAATGTGTAGAAAATTTAATACATGGGTGCAATGTAAAAAACATTAAGAGTACATGGGTGCAATGTGTAGAAAATTTATACAAGGGTGTAATGTAAAAAACATTGAGAGTACATGGCCTCAAGATGAGTTTTTCCTATTTTTTTTTAAAAAAATATCAATTTTACAATGAGCAATGATAGACATACATAAATTCTTACTAATAATTTCTACACCCTTCTCTCACTGTAGCTACAATGATGTTACAGTAATTGTTAGTAAGAATTTATGTATGTGTAGCATTTTTGTTTTACAATTTCTAATAAATTTTTGATTAGTCCCTATTTATTTTAAACGCAAATCAGTTAAATCGTTATTGGCTATCCATTTTCAAGTTGTATTACATATTTGCCCCTCCGCCTATACTCAGTGGATAGGACGTCGTCTTCGATCCCTAACACTGCACGACGTTGCTCTGACGAAACTCTCTCTTGCTGAATATAAAATTAATGGAAGGTTGAGAAAAATATATACCCAATTATTAATAAAAAAATCTTTGATAATATTAAAACAATTAGCTTTTGCTTCAAGAAGAATACTTGAACCGGCGTGACAAGCCAAGCATTGTTCAATTTGTGTCGTTTTATTCTCTTACTTCACCGTTTCCGTACACTCTTCACATTAATTTTCAAACTTTTCGATGGCTTCTCTAACTTCAATTTCTCAGTCTCAATCATTTTTAACGAAACCCCAGTTGATAAACACCAACACTAACGCTAGACATAATCTTTTCAGTTCCAATTTATTGCCTCAGTCTTTTAAATTTCCGAGAATGACCCAGAAAAACGGCGTCGTAGTGGTGTCTGCCACGACTGCGGAGAAGCCCAGAAAGCGGTACCCGGGAGAGGCTAAGGGGTTTGTGGAGGAGATGAGATTTGTGGCGATGAAATTGCATACTAAGGAGCAGGCTAGAGAAGGGGAGAAGGAGGTGAAGGAGCCGGAGGAGCGGCCTGTGGCTAAATGGGAACCGACTGTTGCTGGGTATCTCAGGTTTCTTGTTGATAGCAAGTTGGTTTATGATACTCTTGAAGGGATCATTGAAAAAGCGCCCTTTCCTAGTTGTGAGTATTTCTTGTTTTGATTTTATTTTTGGTCACCAATTTGTTGTTTAGGGTTTTTGTAATCGGTTTGTTTTATGGAATTTTGTTGTTTGGTTATTTGTATTTGAAAAGAGGGAGTTCATTGAGGACAAGATTCTCTCGTAAACATAGCATATCTCGAGCAAAATACAAGTATGTGATTGGTGGTTACTAGATAAGAATGATAAAATAATTAAATCTTAACCGTATGCAAATGTGGCACAAGATCTTGAAAAGCATAGTAGGTATTATTAGATCAGGCGAGGATCCTAATTCGTGATTGGAGCTGAATGTCTGTTTGTGTTAATTTGGTTTCTTTGTATATGCAAGGCAAAACTTGTTGGTTCAGATAGTGGCTGTTCTCTTCTGGTAGATTGCAGACCCTCCTTACCAACATTATAAGTGTCAAAGTTTCTGAATTTTTATGCTGCAGTCGTAGTAGTTCAATTGCTGAACTGAAGTAGAGTTTGATGTTTTACAACTAGATACTAGTTGGGTGAGTTTAGATAATTGTTTAAAAGCAAAATACCTTTGCATGCTTATTTTCCAATAGCTTCGCCTTTGTGCGTGTGCATGTGGGGTAACACTTTGTGCATTACTTTATGTGCACAAGCTGAAGTACAATTTTGTCACATGATTTTGCTATAGATGCTGAATTCAGAAACACAGGATTGGAGAGGTCTGAAAAGTTGGCTAAAGATTTGGAGTGGTTCAAAGAGCAAGGATATACCATCCCCGAACCTTCTTCTCCTGGTAGTATATATTCACAGTATCTTAAGGATTTGTCTGAGAAGGATCCTCAAGCATTTATTTGCCACTTCTACAATATATATTTTGCCCACTCGGCTGGTGGTAGAATGATTGGGAAAAAGGTATCGGCATTATAATGTTCTTTGGATTATTAGATTTTCCAGACTATCGTGAATGTATTTTCCTTCTTCACTCCACTTGCAACTTAAGCTTTGCAAAATACATTCTGTGTACCCACAGAAATCACGTGTCAGTCAGGAAACTGGAAGTTTCACACTTGTAGCCATTTCAATTTTTATAATCTTTTACTTTCCTTGCCAACAGTAGGCATTTGTAGTAAAATTGCTCTCTGTTTCTTCTATTCTAGGTTGCTGAGAAGATACTTGGTGGCAAGGAGTTGGAATTTTACAAATGGGATGGTGAGCTTTCCCAGTTATTGCAGAATGTAAGAGATAAACTGAACAAAGTTGCTGAGGTAATTGGCTCTTCTATAACAGAATTCTTCTGTCAGCTTTGCTTTTGGTTTCACCTAAACTTTTATCAATTAGCAACATGATAACTGATATATTTATTAATATTCGGGGAATTCTCAGAGCTGGACAAGAGAGGAGAAGAACCATTGTCTGGAAGAAACTGAATTATCATTCAAGTATTCAGGGGAGATCCTTCGGCTAATATTGTCATAACGTAGCTGACTCTTTGTTGTACTTGTGAACTTGTGCAAGTAGTGGCGCAAGCCTCGACATTCATGTTAATATCACAAGCTTTTATTTTTATACGTCACTTAAATGAAAACATCGAAATTACTGTTGTGTGCATAAGCAGAACTTTTCATTAATGGTGTGAAGTATTTTTCAAGGTTTTATTTACTCCCGATTTTGTCATTCCATCAAATGTGCCCAAAAAAAAAGGAAAAAGCCAGATAGTTTGGTAAAGAAAAGCGCCGTCTCAAGGCGTGTTATTAGGCTTGATGTTTGGACATCTTCTACAGAACTAATCCAGCAATGGACTAGAATCTTGAAACAGAGGTTAGTGTTGCTGAATGTAGAATCTTGTACTATATATAATTGATGCAATTTTTGCTGTGATGGTGATTTAGGGTTCTTCACCTTGTGAGAAAGCACTTTAATCGAACTAATTTCTGCCAGGCCTTATTTGCTACAACTAACTGCAGTATTGAAGTGAAGTTGTTGTAATTAATAAGATTTGGTATACTTATTATGATGGGTACCATAATCACCATTAAATGTTCCAAGTGGCTTTCTATACTCATTTTTTAGCATTCAAAATATTGGTTGGCCTTTCTACTCATTTTTTAGCATTCAAAAATATTGGTTGGCATAATGCGGTTCTATTTTGGCATAAAATAAGGCAATTTCTTTTATAGTATTTTTTATAACTTAATCGGTTAATGCTATAGCCTCGTTGTGTATATATCTAGAGTTTTGATGAAACAAACTCATTCTTAAGCAAAGAAGCCAGAGAAAATGATGAAACAAGTTTCATTTTTGCTGATCTTTGTCACCTCTTTCATTTTCTCACATGCGGATGGATCTATCACGCCCATACATATCAAATCCTTTGAGCCCAAAACAACCCAGGTATGTCTCCTCAAAGTCAACAGATCTATAATCTAATTATTTTAATATTTGTTCATTTGCAATTTCATACTACCGAAATCAGGTTGCTGCAAAGAGCTGTCCATACACAGTCGTCATAAAGACGAGCTGCTCTTCAACATCTTACACCAGAGACAAGATCAGTCTCGCATTCGGGGATGCTTATGGTAACGAGGTTTGTATAATGATTTTTGCATTATTTTCCTGGGGTTTCTAGCTAGCCAAACAATTGGTAAAATCAAAATGTAAATGCAACCCATTAAAGAAAATTACTTTTTTAACTAATGGGTATCTGGCAAAATTTGTTTTTGACATGAAAAAAAATTTAATGTTCAGGTATATATAAAGAGGCTAGATGATCCATATTCAAGAACATTTGAGAGGTGTTCAACTGATACGTTCCAAATAAAGGGGCCTTGTACATATGATATATGTTATCAGTACTTGCTGAGGAGTGGATCTGACGGTTGGGAGCCAGAGAGCGTGAAGATCTACGGTCAATATATTAGAAGTGTTACCTTCTTCTACAACACTTTCATTCCAAATGGAGTGTGGTTTGGGTTCAATCAGTGTCACCGAAGGTCGGCTTCTGGGGCGGCAATTATGTAAACCCTAAACCCTAAACCATAACTTAAAAGTCAAATCTTCACCAAACCACATCCATTAAAGACCATTACTATAATACAATACCCATGGGCAAATCATTTTTTTTTTGTGTCTAAATATGAGAAAGTCACATACCCAAGGGTCTGTGATACTCATGGGTGTGATACCCCTGTTTTGGTGAAAAATTGAAATGGCTGTCTTTCCCAAGATTGTTAATCTTTTTGCAGCATATCAAGCTGTCAGTTTTTAATTTCGGCAGAAGAGAAATTTAGGTGCCAGTGGTGAGCGAGTTGAGGTAGTGCGTTAGGTCAATTATCTTTTGAATACATTATAATTCTACTTATATAATCCGAAATTTAATGGGATATTGAATACATATAATTATATTATATTTAGAAATCTATGTTTACGAAAAGACAGATCTAGAATTTCAAATCTTGGAGATATGTACTCATTCAAATATGAGGAGATAAACTATTCATATTTTATTCGGTTAAATGAAGGAGCAAAATAGGGGATAGTCTCATAATAATTTTTTCTAAAATTTAAATTAAAAATTATGGGATTTATTGGGCTCACGTGAACTTACATGTTCGATCATTTGTAGAGAGAGATTAGTATGATGCACCCGGAGAATTTTTTAAAAAATATGAAATTTATTCATAAGTAAAAACATCACAAATAATTTAAATATATAATAATATTTGTTGAATACGAGAAGAAACTCAAGACTCAAGTCTTATCAGGACGTAACCTAACAACATAAATTTTATGTATCATGTTTTTTCCATAACCAATCAAAAACTCGAATTTACACATAAATATATTATGATCCTAGAGGAATTATGAATTCGGCAAGTTTTCCAACCCCTCTGTAAGAGTTGATGAATACAAATTTTAAGATTAAATGTGAAATAACACAATACACAAAGTAAAATATAGAACCATAGATCTATAAAAAAAAATGTTCTCTTCCACTTTCAGATTTACTAGATGAAATCCCACAAATCATCTTATTGTTGTTGTAAAGCCCCGTGTACTTTTATAAAGATAGGAAACCATACAAAAAAATAAAATACTAATTTAGATCAAAATTTAGTTGGACTTTAACAACCAACTAAATTTGTGGAGAAAGTAGAAGAAAAGCCTTCGGTACTTTTTTTTTTCTTTTATTTAAAGAACAAGAATTCAGTTCCTATAAGTTATTCAATGGCTGAAATTTTAACCGAACTCCTCAGTTCGGATTAAACAGAACCAAACCAAGAGCAATCATGAAACTCTACTATTGCAAGAAATAATTTGTAATCAGGAAAACAAATACAACATCATTAGGCATTTTCATTTTAGTCTTTTTGGTGGGGAACTAGTGAGTGTTACATATAGCTGCAGCAAATTGATTTAGACTTTTAAATGAATGGGGGGCATGTCCAAGAATCCATATGACAACCATTCAAGATACAAAACATATAACAGGGAAAAATGTAACTGAGCATGTAGCCTCGCTAGCATGAGTAATCCACCGAAAACTCAATTTCTTCCTCGCTGACTTCTAAGAATCACATGTGCTCATGAAACCCCCAATGAAGCCAGCTCCATTACAATTCCCACACAAGATATCTCTTTTTCCTCTGCAAGAAAGCACATATTTAATCATTTCAACTGCGGAAAAGGCAAAACATATCACTCATAAAGGCTGCATAAGAACCCCATTTCTGATCGGGCACTTGGAACATAAGATTGAGAAAAAGCAGACACATCCTGATATCAGCGTATCATTTCACCTAATCAACCAGATATTATATGAATGTATGATACTGCTTTGTTGGCAAGTGTCATATGGGACAGTCTTCAGTGCTGTGCTGCATATCTAATAATGGAATAAAAGTAGCAGCGGGTGCAGCTACCAAACAGTATTTTTCAGGATTTGAATATTGAAAAATAAAATAAAATAAAATAAATAAACCTCGATACTGGCTCTACAAGTTTAAATTATGTATCCAATTTTGAAAAAGATGGTGATCAGTACTGTCAAAATAGGTCTTCTAATGAAAATGATGCCTAGTTAGTGAAGAGGAAGTCGGAAATGGTATAAATGAGACATAAACAAAGCCTACTTCTCTGATGTCATAACCAATGACCTTACATTACAGCAAGAAGAAAGAAAGAACAACACGTTTTACATGCATACCTGCAGAGCCAACATAATCCGCCAGCTTTGAACTGTCCATTGAAGTGATCCACAGAATTAACTCCACTGCCTTTGCATTGAGAACATTGTAGGGCACCTGGTAGTTGTATAGGAAGGTCAGAACCTCTATACACTCACTAACACGTATGCACCACTCAAAAGATCATCAACATTATTCATTAGGTGTACATGACGGCCATTGCTCCTCCCAAAACACGGTATCAGAAAGTATGAATCATTTCACAGACAGAAAAACACGAAAAAAAAAAATTTGAAGAACATTATTGAGTGGTTTTATAAATGAGAAATTATTCCAGGCCCATAACCTATGGATCAAACCATTCAAACAATTAAACAAATCATCTGCCTCAAACATCATGATAAACTAATGTAAAGTAGATGAGTGATACTTTGCTTACCATTTCCATCACAGTCAGCACAGACTATGCTATTTGGTTTGGTGCCGCCTTGACCATTTGTAGCCTGTCAAACCAAAATGAATGTGAATTCATAGGCAAATAGTCATAAAAGAAGATGAGCAAAATTTCGAACCAATGCACTCCCACGTCAAATCAATCACACCATCCCAATTCACAGAGATATATCTTAGTTGTTCTCAGTTCAGCATAAAGTTTTACTATCCATTTCTTCCAAGTTCACTTCATTTAATAAGCAACCAAAATATTTATACAAGTTTATATCTATGATCATTCAGCCTTCCCATAGTATAGTAGCACCTACTGCAGCACCAAAATATTAGTTTAATCATCCACCGACATTGCAATCCTACAAGTGCATTAACTTCCTATTCAAGCTGGAGATAACATCAGCATAACCACCAGCCCAGTATGCTCGATTGGGCACCACAAAACAAAATAAAAAATTCCGTCTATAATTTCCCTTCTCTAATAGCTCGTGCAACCTCTTTAACAACTTGGTCTCATTCGAAAAATTAATAAAGAACAAAAATAATTTTACAATATGTTTATCAGGGCATCAGCCTTTGTTATTTCCAAATTTGTACTTGTAATTACATATGAGATTAATTACTACACAAGCAAGGTACCATTCAAATGAACCTTCAAATTCTAAAGCAACTCTCAATTCTAATTTGAAATTACCAAAAAGGGTTTTAGCAACCTCAACTTATTTCTCATGAACTCAAGTTCACCAATCAAGTTGGAAATTAAGCATCTTTTAAACAGTAACAGATTGAACTCGGCCTAAAATGAATAAATGAATCAGCTTTTTAGTAACTGGGACAACAAATTCTAACCTTAACCTCCAAAGATCGAATTTTGACTGTTCTTGAATTGTGAAACACTTCATTTACCCGAATAACCTTTCGAGCAACTGAGCTTTCAATTGCTACTCCTGCAATAACCCAGAAAAATAAAAATGAAATATTTATCACAGATGAAAAATAATAATAAAGAAAATACAGCAATTAATGTAAAACATATACGTATTTGAATAAAATGTATATATGTATAAGTACATACTGGGTCTGTTTGGAGATTTTAAGGAACAAACAGTTGTTAAACAAAGAGAATTTGACATTCTTAATAGAGTTTCAGTTTCAGTTCCTGTTCCAGTTCAAGTTCTTTGTTTGGGTTGTGTTTCACAGTGTTGGTGGTAACGAATACATTACAAATATCAGCAGCAGATAAGGCAGGCTCTATCGAATTACGTAAATGACCTTGTCTAAGAAATTCTGATCTGACAAGGTCATTTTGGGGGTTATTTATGTCATTTTGGAGCAAATTCATTATGCAAAAAAAAAAAAAAGGATTTGTTTTAGGAAAACAGGAAATAATGGCTAGCGCTCTCTTATCAACTTCCAGCTTCCTCCCTTCACTCAGTAAGCTTTTTAGATTATGTTTTTTTTTTTTTTTAATATTTCCAGTTCAATTATGTTCTTGTAGCAAATGGGTTGTTCTATTTTGGTATCTTTCTTGCAATTTTTTTTTGTGCATTCTCCTTAGTTGTGTTGAGAAATATATTTGAAGGATAGTATTTAGGGAACTGCTAACTAATTCTTTTGGTCATTCAATTGAGAAATGGATGTGTGGGGGACTAATTATTTGTTTAATTTAAACAGATAAGGAAGCGGGTAGTTATGTGAGGAATTGCAAGAGTTCATTTCATGGCCATGTGATAGATGATCACAGAACAAAAATTACTAGCATTCGTGGAGGTCGCTTTGTGGTCGCTTCAGTGGTATATAACACTCTCTACCTTTGTTTTATATAATTTTTCTGTTGCTTACATTTAACTGTTACATGAACTTTGTTAGGATTGATTAGAATTGCTTGTTTATGGGGTACTTTAAAGAACTTGATCAATGAGCTTCAATATGGGTATACTTTTATTGAGTTTGACAGCTTGGAAGGAAGGTGGAGAAAAGAGAGACTGTGGTTCCTGACCCAGACTATCGAATCCCAATTGTACTACTTGGTGGGTAATGAGTGATTCTATTTTGGTATATATTTTTGTGTGCACTCCGTTCTACGAAATGAAGCTTACTATAATCTGTTGTAGAGAGGCTATGAATTATATCATAAAAGAGCAGTATTGTTAAAGTTAAGAATTCCGAAATTCTTGAATCATCTTCAATGTTTGTGTACACATGAAAAATATAGACAGCATAGTATTTAGCCCCATTGCAAAGCTTACATATGCCAATTGTATTCACGCCTACGAGAAAGTTTTCTTTTTCATTTGTATCAGCTTTAAATTTGGGTTTTCTCACTAGTTGTTGAAACAAATCTGAGAGACATAGGGTTTTTTCAAGTGGTCATTCTACCTTAATCATCTTGTAATTACTTACTTATCAAATAAATATCACCTTAATCATCATTGATTAATGACTAATATTATAATTATAAACTGGTAAGTTCTTGTCCATATCTCGTACCTTGATAGTTGCTCATCGGTCATCCTTGATCATATTTATACTATACATTTATATCTGACATAAGATATTAATAATACAGGTGCAGCTGGTGGGTTAGCTTATACAAATAATCTGCTACCTGCCGCGCCAGTTGGTCTCCTTGGATTACTTCTGCTATTCCAGGTAATTATAACTAGAAATAGACAATTTAAGAAGAAGAGCTCCAAAATCCATATTTGACTGTATGTAATAGGCAATCATTTCGACTCCTATTGTACTATTCACTACATACATAATCTTTTGTAAGAAGTCATTGTGGTGAATCTTGCTATTAATAATGAGAAATATGCATATAAATTGATCATTCTTTATGTTGAAGATTTCCCTAATAGTTAGTAAAACTGCCTGTCTCTGTCATATAGATATACAGTTTTCTTGTTACTTTGTACTTGTTACAATTCAATCCAGCTAATATTTGCTTCCTTCTTACAGACTACTAGAGTGAGATTTGTCTTTGACAATGAGGCCCTGGTCAGTTCACTCAATTTTTCCAAATATTGCATATTTTCAGTCACACACTTGCATTAGACTACATGATTGTGTAATTTTCTGTAGACCAAACATTTTTGTTTATGAGTTTTTAGGTGAATACTTTCACCAGATTGACTGTTTCAGAGTACACGCTTGATTTTGTTTCAGTTCAATGTAACCACTTTTCATATGTACAAGCAGTGTTTGCTTTTATTTGCAAGCATGCCTGTGAGGGACATATAGAGTTGGAATTCCAAGGCTTGATACTGCATATTTCGACTAGCTTGTAAAATTCTCTCACTTCATATGCAAATGATATTTGTGAATGTAGGAGGTCAAAGTAGGAGATCAGCTTCAGGAGTCGGGTGAAAATGTGTTTGTCGGTGGGAAAAACCGTTGGAAGTAAGTATTCTATTTCTTCTACCCAAATTTAAAACATGTAACCAACTTATCTAATTATTTTTACCTCAGATATTCAACTTTTGTGAATTGGGAGCTATGGTGGCCAAATTTCCCCATTCTGGTGTATTTTAAAGAGACACAAACAAAGCCTGAAGGACAAGTTCACTTCTTCCCAGTAATTTTTGTAAGTAATCACTTGTATCACTAGAAAACTTAGACAACAAGTCACCAGTCGGGTTGCTTTGAAGTATCTAACTGCGACTCCATATGGAAGTTAAGTTAATTTGGTTTCTGAATCTTACTTTGGTAATGAAATCATTGGTTTGTTCTGTTTTCTTTTGACAAATAGAATGGCAAGCAACTATACGATGTTATGGTAGAGAGAGCTGGTCCTTCAAAAACTAGTGGACTGAAATAATCACACGTTTGGTTTATGACTGAGAGTGCAAGGGGACGAGCGTTCTCAATAGGTATTACAGCATCCTAAAAGCATATGTTACCATCTATACTATACATGTGTGTTCTAGTTTGCAAAGATCAGGATTAGAATTGCAAAGTTCCATGATCTTTTTTCTGCTCTCTCACTTACATATCCGCGTTTAAATTTTGTTGCAGGGTCACATTTGTCAGGCCTCTCATTTGAAGCTACATAGATCTTCATTCATATTATTACATGGTCTGTGAATAAATTATAATATCAGATCAATGATCAAAATATTACCTTATGTTGGTGCAGCTATGATCATTTTAGTTCAATAAAATGTATATCATTAAGAGACAAAAAAGAAAAAAAGAAGTAATTTTTGTTGTACATATATAAAGTTCCTGAAGTTTGAGTTAGAGGTGTTGAAAATTGAATCTAACTGTCAAGATTTATCTAATATGGACTCCACTTATATCCTTATTGAGATTGTGCACAAACCTCACCTCAAAATTGGAAAGGAGGCAACTATTTTGAGACAATTAGGCTCAGGTTAACAGCATTGTAAAAACCAAAATAACAATCACTTTTGCAACCATCCATCTTAGAAATGTCAAATTTTGTTGAGGAAAGAGGGAAATTCCAAATACAATTCTGAAACAAATTCACTCTCATTACTCTAGGGATGGCAAAATTTCAGAGGTGAAAACATATCTATTAAAACAATGAAAGAACAGTTTAGCTGCTCGGAAACAACCAGCATAGATGATGATCAAAAGTTTGTAACAGATTACAAGCTCGACAGATATTGTTCCCAATCCTAGCTTCACTTGAATTACAATCTTCTCCTGCGGTTGCTCTGATCAGTTATGAACAAAGGCTTCAGTTGTAGACCAGTGGTATCATCAAAACCTTTCACTGTCGAAATCTCTTTGAAAATAATTTCAGAACATGAGGCGGAAGACAATTGAAAGCAAGGAAGGAAGGAGATTGGACAGAGAGATATGTGGTGTCTCTTTTCCAATTTCCAGGCATTTGCCATGGGAAAAGGGGAAATATGTTTGAAATTTCCCGAGAAAAGCTGATATTTCCTGGGAAAATTTAGATCAGATCTAAGAAAGAATTAATGCTTTGGATTCGAGCCTTCGAGTCGAGGATATATACATCTAACAGTTAAAAGCATACTGCAGTCAATTCCATTTCAAGGAGTTTTGGTTTTTATTCTAGGGCTAGGGCTAAAATATAATTAATTATCGGGACATCGTCTCAGCGAATAGAGGAAGAGGTGAGAATCATAGATTCAAGAGGAGATTAGTGCAGTTATGATAACACTTGCTAATTAATACAAATTGACCCTAAGAAGTAATACCCAGCTATTGACTAGAACTTGTATGATGAATCTTTTCACTGCTCATCAATCCATCATAAATTCATTATCATTTAATCATATACATATTTCAAACAACACCGAGAGAGGTTTATATTTTCCCCATTTTGGTCAACTATTAAAACACGAATAATCGAATGCATCCCTTCCAACCAACGCGGAAACTTCGGAGTGCCAATAAGAATTACAAGATAACTGTTGACGGAGGAAATTCTAGTCATCCCGGAACGAAATCGCCCTAAGACGAAGGGAAGAACGAAGGGAGGAAGGACGATAGAGCGAAGAGCGACGAAGAGTCGAGACGACCGAAGTAGTGGTTAGGACGAAAATGCATGATGCAGTTGCTTCCACAATCGCAACAGTTGGACGGTTTTCCCTCCACAACCGAGCAGTTGAGACACGCAGCTCAACGGTTACAGGCACGATCCGGCAGCTGCAAGGAGATACTGGGACCGCCCAAGCGGTTTACAAGTTTCACTATAAAAGCTCAACCCACGATCAAGCAGTTGAGACGCACAGCCCAACAGTTGAAGGCACGATCTGGCAGCTGCAGGGAGATACTGAGACCGCCCAAGCAGTTTACAAGTTTCACTATAAAAGCTCACTCGGACAGAGAGAAGAAGCCCCGATCAAATGAAGACTCAAACGAGCATTTTTTTTATCTTTTAGTTTCTATAACTTTTAGGACTGTAATTTGTGTGCTTGCGTCCCTTGGAGGCTTATTCACTTAATCAAACACCACTTGCTGAGACTTTGTCTTAGGAGGTTTGAATCTTACACGTTTCTCTTTGTTCTTCGCGCACAAAAATCGCGCAAACAATAACAAATCAGCATAGTGCAGTACAGAACTGGAAAAAAAAAAAAAAACACTCGTGGCACAAAAATATCAAACTTATATAAAGATGAAAACAATGAACATTACAGAGGAAGGATAATCGTATACATACAAACAAGAGGCACATTGGTGCTTACATAATTTAAGGGAGAACATGAATATAACTGTAACCGGAACCTCCATTTTCACTGCTTTCAGACATTTTCATAGAGCCAACTTCAGCATTGCGATTTCTTTGAGTGAAGTAACTAATCTGCCGAACACCTTAAGGTTGTGGCCAACCTTATCCTAAGCAAAACATAATGTATCTTCAGTTGATAGGAAATAATTGAAGGTACTTTATCTGTACCATTGTTATTTCTAAAACAGAAACAATAATTGAGGCGTTGACAAACATTTTGTAAACACCTAAGTCAATTCAGGATTACCAACAACTTCAATGTCAGGGATGATTATGCAGTTTACTTAATTCTGATGAAATGATCGGACCAGTCAGTTACAGAAACATGATTAAGGAAGCAGCATACCTCATTAAGTAACTCAAGGCGTTCTAATATTGGAATTAACTTTCCACACAACAAACTTATGTCCTGTCCTGAGTTTGATTCCGCACCATATGTTATCATTCTCAAAGTTTCACTGCTATCGGATATGATAGAGCTGCCAAAAGCAAAAAAAAAAAAAAAAAAATTAACAAGATAACTTAGCAGCAATGTAGAATCAAGCTACAGTCCATTTACCAATGAGACCTAGCTTCACAGATCAGGAGGGCTGACACCGGTTCCGGTATTCGAGTTTGGAATCGGAACCGGTTGGAACCGGACCGATTCCGGTTCGAAAATTGAAGAACCGAATTTAAACGGTCTGGTTCCGATTTTGTTATGGACGAAACCGGAATCGGAACCTGTTTTGGGAATCGAATTTTGGAACCAGAACCGGAACCTATTTTGGGAACCGAATTTAGAACCAATTTCGGAACCAAATTAAAACCCTCATAACCCAAATTAAAGGTCAATTTAAACCCAATTTCATAACCCAATTCAATAACCCAATTAAAATATAATTTAAACTCAGACACTTCCTACAATAATATTATGTATTGAGTCAAAAATATTATGCAATATGCAGTTTTATTTATTATTTTATTTCTGTATGTACAGTTGCCAAGAATATTATGTAATATTCAAGTGTGAGAAATAATTGTATTTTCAAAATTTGCATCAGAACCAGATCGGAACCGAATTGAAACCGATTAATAGGGTACCCTATTTAATTGGGTAGATTCAGGTTACACGCGGAACCGATTAATAGAGTACCCTATTTAATTGGGTAGGTTTTGGTTCCACTTAGTTAGGAATCGATTTTTTCCGGGTAGGTTCCGGTTCCACGCAGAACCGGAACCGGTTTTGCTCACCCCTAATCAGAGATTCCAAAGCTTCCCCGGTTAAAGGTCAAGAGTTTAAACCAGCCCCTTCCCCATTTGGAGCAGAGATCGGGGATGAAAAAATTAACGTCAGGAACAGGAAAAATTTAATGTCCGTTTCTTATTCGAGGAAAGGATGGAGATCAAGTAAAATCTACATCATCTCCCCATTAACCATTTAACTTTTAATTATTATTTTTTTTTTTTTTTTATTAACCATTTAAGTTTTAATTATTTATTTTTATAAATTTATTTAAATTATAATTTACAATTTCATATAGGTTAGGTGTAAAGATAATATATCTTAAATTTATAAAAATATATAAATTATAGATAGTATAAAGACTTGAATGAAATAATTTAACATATAGTCATTTTTCTAATGACCAATTCTTCATTTTATTAAGTTGCAGATAGAACAAAAAGATAGAAAAACACGAATTTAAATCTCGTATACATATTGCGATTTGTGTAATAGATAATATCAAATTTTTGGATATATATAATTTATATTTTAAATAATGTAATATTTTAACGGATACGTTTTTAAATGACTTAAATCGATTCAAAGATAAAATATTTATTATTCGGGGTTCGGATCCGCTCGTTGAATTCCCTTTTATTATTCGGGGATCCTCATCCCCTCACCTGAAAATTTTACTAGGGGACGGAGACATCTAAAGATTATCGGGAATGAGTACGGGGTTATCGATCATCTCCCTTCTCCTCCCCAATATCATCCCTATATAATAGGGGGACCCCACCCCGGAAAGGTGAGGTAGGGGGGAGGAAGCGTACCTGTCCTGAAAATGGATAAGAATCACATTCAGTATGTGTTCCGCAAGAGGAAGTAATAATGTAATTAGTTGATCTCTAGTCCCAGCAACCTGGCACATTTCCACCATTGCAACATATCTCCTGAAAAGCAAGAGAGAAAATACCAACAAAATGGAATATATTAGGAGTCAATATCGGCAAAAAACTGCAAAACCAAGCGGTTTTTAAATATGCTTTAATTTCAAGGTGAAGCAATCATATGAAAGCACAGATGCACTTTATTTACCACCAAGCAAGAATATCTGTTACAATGGAAGACATACTAAGAACACAAAGGAATTAATGCAGACCACCCTAGAAGTGGGAAGAAGTTTAGAACATTTTTCTGTGTGATCCTTGGATGACAAACCATTTTGCTCCAAACTCCTCACTAGTTACTACCACTCCGAGCAATCTCAATCACTACATATCTCATTGAACTATAGTTCACCTAAAAATTTCACCCAAGTGCCCTCTCCTCACCATTTATATGATTAAGAAAACACATTTTGAATATATAAAGATCATAAACAGAAACTTAGATTATTTAATAAAATTTACCAAATACACACTATGCTTTTGAAACTTACAACACTCTCAACAACATAGTTTACCAAATAAATAATTTTTTCAGCAGAGGAAAAAAAAAATTATTTTATAAACCACAGCAATTCCAAACTGGCCCTTATTCAGTCAATGTTAGTGGATTAGAAACTCAATCAATCAATCAAGTGTAATGCCACAACCTAGAGGACTTTAAAGGTTGCTGTTAGAATCCGTAAGATATTGTCAGAATTCCTAAGATATTGTTAGAATCTCTAAGATATTGTTAGAATCATAATCATAATCATCCAAAGATATGATTATGATTCTACATATCTCTAAGCTATTGTTACATAATCATTGAGATATGATTATGTAATCCTAATGATTATTAGTATATTTAATTTCTATATTTAACTTGATGTAATGCCTATATAAAAACATATCTATTGTAATTCTAAGTATCCAGAAATATAAAATCGTATTATTTCTTTTCATAGTATCAGCGCCAATCTTTCTCTGGGTTCTGGTTTCTCTCTTTTAGAGTCATTGTTCAAGCCGGCATGTGGGGAACACGCGCCATTATATGCGTGTGAGCCTCACGCGCCGCATCTTCTTAGGAAATATTGATAATACCAATGACGACGAAATGCTCAGTTCTTATCGATTATTGTCCCTTATTCGCATCAAGTTCCACATTTGATAGTTTTTTTTAGATGTTTTGAGCTGTTCTGGAATAGTTTAAACTTTTCCCACTGTGCATTTTCCAGCGATGTTAAACCATACAAACCTCCTCATATGTTCTCGTTGTGCATTCTCCAATGACGTTAAAACATCCAGGTCACCATATATGTTCCTACTGTGCATTCTCCAGCAGTGTTTAAACACCCTAGTCTTTCTGTGGTTCTTGTGCTGGTTTCATTTGTAACAAGCTTGGTGCATATGATACGTATGCTCCAGCTTGAGGAGTGTTAGAATCTCTAAGATATTGTTAGAATCATAATCATAATCATCCAAAGATATGATTATAATTCTACATATATCTAAAATATTATTACATAATCATTGACATATGATTATGTAATTTTAATGATTATTAGTATATTTAGTTTATATATTTAACTTGATGTAATGCCTATATAAAGACATATCTCTTATAATTCTAAGTATCTAGAAATATAAAATCGTATTATTTATTTACAGTTGCATTTCAAGTAAATAGAAAAACTAAAGTCATTTGTTCATTTCATTTACATTTTCCCAAGGAAAATGCAGGGAAGATAAAGAAGTTCCGTTATGTTAGGATAATGAACCTAATTTAACAACGATATGACATAATTAATACCAACTCACAGGCTTCACACAAGTTGGATCATTCTCAAAAAATACCTAAAATTTGAGATACCTAAAATTACGAGCAGTAAATGTATGTGTTGGGAGAGAGAATCAATCACCACATTTAGTTCCTTGTAAAAGCAAGAAAAAGTTTTAGGGAAAAACATGCAAAAAAATCACATGAATACCTTTTCTGTATGTCATCAGATGATGAAACATAATCTTGTCTAACACACATATTGATAACTTCATCAACCTCCTGCCTTGATAGTTCATTTATGTCCCGAATCTGCAAAAAGCCATAATTGCAAGTATCAATGGTACCTCAGTAAAATACGTGTGCAATGAAACGAATAGAATTGTCTTCAGGTACTTTTATATCCTAAAGCACCTTATTAAGGAGTAAGGATTTTTCTTCAGCTGCTCTTTCCAGAACTGTGGTCACAGAATTAAGAAGAGAACCAAGCAAAGTCAATGTGGGCTGCTGCAGTCCGGTGTTGTAATCATCCAGACTGTCTGAAAGCTGAAACAAGGTAGGTAGGGCAGGTAAGAAGACTCATCTTATGAATTAAGCACAGTTAAACCTAATCATTCCAAGGTCAGACACCATCTCAATCTTCATATACCTACCTGCAACCTAAGAGATTTCTTTGTGACCAGAAAATATAAATAGGAGCTCAAACTAAAGCATAACCGGAATGTTTTCAGCTCTGACTTCCTCTGACTCTGATAATTCACCAAAAAGAAAAGTAACCATGGATGAGTATACAGCACTGAGTTCAGCTACACTTAAAAAAGGACATGAGCATACCTCAAGAGATCGTACTGATTTGGAAATAGACAAATTCTCCAGATCACTAGAGAAAATAGAACACATCATACCAAAAAGACCTTGTACAAAGCCATACTCATCACTTTCTTCATAAGGCCAAACCTATAAAATCGTTGGCTCGTATAAGGGATCAAAAACATTTAAAAGAAATAGAAAAAAAGGCAGCAGAGAAAGTTATCAGAAACTTTTCCATTAAACAAACAAAAAAGTAACTAATCAAGAGCCACTCTGATGCCCCTCCAAAAGCAAATTGATAGTGCTTGAAATTGTCTATCATGTAGGCCTCAGTCATTGAAAAAGGTTAAAGATCTTATCCAATTTAAAGTATCAAGCTTAGTGTTTGATACAATAAGCAAGCATGTTTCACACCTCTGAAACATTAAATTTTGGAACACGTTAGTAAATGTACTTACCTTGCTAAGTATACCAACAACAAGATTAATATGCTCCATCATCAATTCATCAGCTTCAGATATGTTCTCCTGAAGAACTTGATCGAAGAGTAACCGATGTCCTTTTATAAAATCTATAACTTCGCGGACAATTTTATTCTTGACCTATCAAACAAAATTAAAAAGATAAAAGAAAGCCCATACCATGTAGAGAAAATGAAAACCAGGATCGTTGAGAAAGAAAAGGGACTCCAATGAACAAGAAGCATGTCCATCTTATGAGAACAACCAATCTTTACCATTCAAGAATTTATAGACCCATTATAACATATAGTAAATAACGATCCCAGGAAACCGGATACATTTCATTAAGATGATATGAGTATATAGATAAGCTTGTGATCAAACAAGCACGACCAAGTGAACTTGAAGTCATACGGCGACTTGATAGAGCTTATAAAGAATAATGACGAATAGTAAACAACATGGAATTATGCTTCACAACTAGCCCAAAAGAAAAAGAAAAACCGATCATAAATCTGCTAGATACAGCAATGGAAAACTCATCACCACTCTAATTACACATGCGATCAGGAAAGAAAATTTGTAAACACACTGACACTCCTATAAGAAACCTTGAGATTGGAGCCAAGTTGCCGTTCGCCTACGTTGACAAGATGGAAGTTACAACATGATGTAAGAATAAGAAAGCTAACCTCAAAAAAGTCAGAAGTATCAACCAATGATGTCAGAGAAAACACCAATCTCAACATAGGAGTTACAATCATTCGTTGTCGGTCAACGACCCTGCCTACTTCTCTTTGAAGCTTTGTATCAACCCGCCTTAAACTTCCCTGCGGTTAACTTCAATTTCTGAGAATTTTTCAAGGATAAGGAAAATAGTACTAAAATGCATAATTCCAGAAGTTTTACTTGCAAACCCACTGCCTTGCATGAAGCAATATGCTCCAAAGCACCCATGGAAAATAGAACTTGGGCCCCAGATTTCCCATACTTGTGACTGATTCGCAGTAGCAGTGCAAGTTCAGCCTCAAGAGTACATGCTCGCTGCAATGAGTCTAGTGAATGTTTGCCATCCTAAATCAGAAGTTCATTTTCCATTAGATCTCTGACATATACACAAACAGGAGTGGTCAAGCAAAGAACCCCAGAAAAAGAATTAGTATGGGCCTGAATCTGCAATTTTTTTATTTTTTTTTTCCATACATAATGATCAGGTGGTTGGGACTTGGCACTTGGGAGTGTCATATAGATGATGTGAAGCCATATTCAGAATTGCAGATATTTTTTAGAATAAAAAAATTCATCACTAACATAAAGGCAACAGAAAGGTGTACAACTAAGGAGATATTTGTTTGAAACTGGATAAAATTCAAATTATGTAATGATTAGCAATATAATCTTCCAAAAAGACATCTCAGAACAGTAATTGTCGCTTACAAAAAACAGGTATGATATGATCTAGTGTTGACTGTTGTGCAATCTAACTTGACATGTTACAAGCGCAAAAGCATGATCTGATGCAAAACAGAGAAAATATATACCTGGTAGGAAATATTGCTGATGTTCATTAAGCAAGATCTTAAAAAACCTCTACTTTGAAGTTGACTTAAGAAATATTTCTCATGATCAATACAAATCAATGCATCTAGAACATAGAGTGATATTGTCTTTCCGGGTTCACTGCCTTGGGATGCATCTTTTATGACCTGAAGCAATAAAATTAAACAATGAAATATGCAAAACAGGAGGAGAAAGGAATAACAGTTGACAAAATGCACAAGGATAAAGGAAAAACAGTTGACAAAATGCATAAAGATCAAAATTATAACACATGAGAACCAAGACAATGAAGAAATATCTTAACAGAAAATGAAAAATAAATAACTAAAAATAAAAGAATGAGAATTTTATGTTAAAAATTGTATTGAAAAAGAATATCGAAAATAAAAGTATTAAGTCCTTATAAACAATTAAGCATTTAATGAAACAAAAGGAGATCAAAGAATACAACAATCAATAACTAGACCCAAATGAACTCATCTTGTTATTTTCATTTTCTCAGTCTCATAAATGCATCACATCATATGGTAAAATGCATATTGCATAAAGTTACTTCAACTCAAAAAAATATAAAATTATCTCACACATTCAACTTGAGGACATGGATATGAGCATCCAAAAATTTAGAGGACAAGTATGAATAGTACTCAAGTGCTTGTTTGCTTATAGAAGAATCAACGAGATACAACTACTATGTGCAGATGAATCATCTCTCCACTGTCATTACATGTGAACACAGATGGTCAAGATGGTCAAGAGTGGCATATGTTAAAATATCAGAAAGATCAAAATTAACAAGTATCAACTAATGATAGCTTATACCCCATCCCACCTATGAAATCCTGACCTAATCAGAACTTCATTATCCCTTGAAATCCATCTATTCTTCACATTGACAATAAGACATAGTTGAGAGTTAAAAGTAGATACCCACCGAATCCAAGATGGCTTGAGATTCTTTCCTTAATATAGAGAAATTGGCATGAGCTAGTTCAGCTTGGTCTTTATTCATCTGGAATAAAACATAACAGGATAATTGTTGATAGATAGAATCTTTCTTCCATCAAAGAGAATAGCAAGAAAAAAAGACTTCCCAAACACTTTTACAAACTACATACCTTCTGGAGATCCAGATCTTCACCATCTTGTTCATCAAGCAACAAATATTGCAGAACTGTTGTTGGAACATCTGGAGCAAGCATATGTTGACAATACTGAAAATAGCTCAGCAGCAAAGCGTATTGACTGAATATAAAATAATATATCACGGTCAGATGCCAACAATAGAACTATAACAAGCAGAGCTCAGGGCTCCTAAAAGAACCATACCGTCTCCTTAAGGCTTCTGATGATTCATTTCTCAAAATTGCCATGATAAGCTTAAACAATAAGGAGTGACAAGCACCATTTGACAATTGTTTCACCATTATAAC
The DNA here is from genome assembly GCA_019454045.1 of Zanthoxylum bungeanum. Lineage (NCBI taxonomy): Eukaryota > Viridiplantae > Streptophyta > Magnoliopsida > Sapindales > Rutaceae > Zanthoxylum > Zanthoxylum bungeanum. Next base: position 52,579 of record SKCR01032190.1, read on the forward strand.
ATCAAGAAATGTGACACTATCAGAATTTAAACCACCGGGGCACAAAAATTTTTCATCTCGTAGTTTAGCCATGCATGTAAGTGCAACCTAGCATAGTTGAAAGGTAAACAAAGTTAATCAACATAGACAACAAAAAAGAACAATCTGCAGGAATAAGTCAAATGCAGATGGACCAACAATACCTGGCACAATATAAATGCCATTCTCAATGAACAGTCTGGTGAAGCAGAAGCACCAAGGCATGCATCAAGAATTCTGTCAATACCATAAAAAACAATTACATAAAGTCTACAAAATTAGGAGAAAAGCACTAATAATGATAGGGGACCCACTGATATAGTATCTCAGATCGATTTCCAAGTGAAGAAATCCGCCTGGATGCAGAGACCTATAAAAGCAAAAGTGGGGACAAATGACAGAGTTAGAAAAAGTTAACTAAAAACTTCTTTCAACTGTCTCTAACAAGGACAATACAAAGATTTTGTCCATTAAATTTAAAAATCTAGATCAAAGAAAAGATATGCACCTCAACAACCTGTGACCATCCTGTTAACATGTGAAGTTGGGCAGCTTGTTCCTCAAGGTTCTTATTGTACTTCCATCCCCATCTCAACAACTGTTGAATTGTCTCTCTAACATCATTTAGCTCACCTTCACTACCAAAGTTGCTCAACTGGGGATAAACGATATTGAATTTCTGAAACAAGGAAAAATCAGCATTGGCATCCTCCTCAAAAAGTTGCAAGAAGAGAACATTCAAAATACTAATAAAATAACAAAACATTCAAAATACTAATAAAATAACAAACTCCTTATTAAAGGAAATCGAAAGTTAGTAAGAAAAACCTTCCACAATTTGTCACTGAATGAAGTGAGGTCAATCAAACGGTCACCTCGCTCTGAGTAATAGTAAATACCACCCTTTCCAGAAGTTGTTGGATTCCCAAGTATGTCCTCAGCCTACAAGACAATTTAATCAGAATAAAGCATGTGAGGAGAAAAAAAAGGATTCCCAACAGTGGCTAGAAAAGTTACCAGCAAGTCATATTTCATCTTAGAAACAATCTGAGAAAGCTTCACAGCAGTATCAGGAGATCTAAATTGGAAAACTTCTAGCAGCTCTAACACCTACATATATCCCAAAATAAAGAAAGTCAAATTTCCAGCAACAAAGATAAAAATAAATAACGAGGACTCACTTGACTTGTATCTGTCAAACAGCATTTGAATCACTACGGTGCGTGTGTGTGTGTGAGAGAGAGATAGAGAGAGAGAGAAGAACCCCACCATTAATGAAAGTATAAATAAACAAATTCCTGTAGGTGAATGATTTCTAAAGAAAAACAACACTAAGTCACTAATAAATGTAACATACAAGGCAACACCCCCTTAACTGTAACAGACCTGAACATGGATAAAAGACGTCATAGCATATATCCACAACTACTAACAAATTCATAAAAACAATACCACTCGCACAACTGACAGATCAAAAAACTCGTAAACATGGCAGGATACATCTACATTGTTTCTAATTGCAAAAAATTCCAACATGCACACTGCTGAAAGATCCAAACACTTGTAAACATGATAGGATACATCAACATATTGTAAAAATGTCAACACACATTCGAAAAGAAGCCATCCCCACGTATAAACAGTGTGCTGTGTTCCCAAGCATTGTGTTTAAGTTTTTCAAGAATATCAACGTTTTAAGAAACTTTTTTATGTTGAAGTAGGCAGCTGGGAAATCCATCCAAGAGCATTGTATTTAGGCCCTCAGCAAATCAAAACTAGATTGTCTACTGGCCTGATAAGTAGCTTGCTATAAATTATCAATACCAAAACACTACCACAAGAAATATGTAACAAGAACTAAACAATGCATGTGCGCCATGCATACATGCTTTTATAGGAGCAAGTCAGCAGTGGTGGCAACAGAACATTCCAAAAATAAAGTAACTAACAATACCTTACTCTTACTGATAGTTCTGGTTCCAGTAAGTTCTGTGATATGCTGATCTGTGAAAGCGAGAGAGAGAGGGCGATCAGTCTTATCTTCAGTAAGATCCTGCCCAAAGAGATGAGCAAGGATGGTCTGACATGCCTCTTGGTGAGTGGAGCTACTCCCATAACCAGCATGCAACTCAGTAGCTAAAAGCTTCAATAGCCATGCTCTCTGGGGAAGAAAAGAGAGAACACGAATGAAAATATAGCAACAATTAGCAAGCAACCCATGGATATCAATACTTGATTCCTGAATCAGACATTTTGCAGTATGCATAATGAATTTATGACCCATTGAACTCTGTGTGTTGCCTAGGAATTAAGAAAATAGGGATAAGTTTCCTCATAATCTAAAACATCAGTGTTCTAATTTTTGCTCGGCGGCCTTAGGCTGCTATGCCTAGGTGTGCTAGAATGGGTGGTTTTTTCTATCCATTCCGGAGCAATTTCGTCACTAAATTGTCTATTGACCACCATTTTTGGGTCCTCTTACCATTTCAAAGCTTAATTTCTTACTAATTACGGAAATTTTCGAAAATCCTCAACTTTTCAAAAACCGTAATTTCTTCAATTGTTTTTGTTTTTCATCAAATTGAACCTCTAGAAACCTTACCCATCACTCGAACAACATATCCCTAGAATTAATTTGTCCAAATTCCACCAAACCTTGATCCTAATTTCAAAGGAATTTCGTAGGGGTCTAGGGGCCGTGCTGCCATCTGACTAGTGAATAGCGCCTAGCGCGTTTTAGAACATTGTAAAACATAACATCATTCATCATCAGTTTAGAATTTTCTTATCATTAACCATTAGTAATACAGGAGTTAGTTTTTATTTATATGATTAATGTGCATGCCAATTTTTATAAAGAAAACATTACAAGTCTAATGATAACAAAAATGATAAACATACTTAAAGTTTCTACACCCCTCTCACTGTAGCTACAATGAATTACTGTAGCTCACTGTAGCTACAGTGAGAGGGGTGTAGAAACATTAAGTAAAACTTTAAGTATGTATATCATTACTCCTAATGATAAACAACAAAAGCCATGGACAGTACAATTAGTCCCTGTAAACTTTAACCATACACTGTAAGTATAGACATTGTACGAGCTGCACAAACATATGGGAACAATTACAATACATGGAAAATAATTAAAATTGAATAATTACAGAAAAGTACCTGATGGAGGGAACTAATGCGGAGTGCCTGGTTGCTATTTCGTTTAGGGAGTGGTGCTACACCAACAGTATCAAGGTGCTGTCACAATAATGGCAAAAAGATTTTTAAAAAAACAATGGCAACAACAGCAGTACAAACTATTGAGGTAAACTTCCTTATTAGCAGATTACGTGTAACCAAGAGGCTTTAAATCATCAAATCATATGCATGTTGTACCTTAACAAAGAATTGATACTTTTTATTGCTCAAGAGATCCATGGTAGGACCACCTGTTAATGGATCCAAGCACAACTCATAAAGTAGCTGCACAAAGCAAATAGTTAAATACACAACAGAAATAGGAAACGACCCCATAGAACAAGTAAAAAGAGGAGGAAAGGATTGATACCTTTGACATTTTATGTCTAAAAGAACGATGAAGAAAAGTGATCAAGTACTACCTTACCTGAAAACCAAATTCATGAAGCAATGCATTTACGTCTGGCTTAGAAAGCTTCTCCAAGCTTTCAAGGATAATCTTCAAGCAACTGAAAATATATAATAAATGCACAATCAAATATGAAAACATTGAGAAAATAAAAGTCAACAGAGGCAAACTATAACCAACTAACCTGTAATGAAACTTTGGCTGTAAAACTGTTCGTTCAATAGGGGTATCAAGATCAAATTTAAGCAGTAAATGTGTGATATTTGGAGCAGGCCGACTAATATTATCAATTAGAAGCTGCCAAAATGTACAAGAGAGGATATATGAATATCACAGATAATTGTTGAAAACATTTTATACTTCTTAAAGCAATGATATAACACCAACCTGCATTATGAGAACCCCAGGATCATCAGTACTGTTCTCTATAATTTGACTCTCTTCCGCCCGTAACTCAAGGCAAGCTGCATAATCTTCCACCAAACTCCTTGCAGCATTGTACTTTAGCAGTAACTGTACAAGCCCAACAATGCGAGAACTGTTGTCCCATAGTAGTACGTAAACCAAATTAAACCAATCAATCACGAAATGGACAAAAAAATACAGAAAATTTGGCACATTAAGGAATACCTTAAAATGCTCATTATTTTGATAGAGCACTGTTGTATTTGTGGAAGAAAATCGTATCTTACATACTCCAATAAAGCTACAATTTGATTATGATCCTGAGATAGTATAACATCCACAGGCTACAAAGAAAATGAGCAAGAGATGAAAACCTTATTGTAGTTGTTTTTCCATGACTAAGTAATGCACATAGATACCGTGAGACAATAACTTCCCAGGCATTATAAGATACTTCCATGCATGAATTTCAAGAATAACTTTCGGTAAAATGTTGATACTGCGAGGAAGAGAAAAATGATGCAATTGTTTTGTCTCAAACAAGTTCAAAAGCCTTGAGATAACTGAAGGCGTGGAACATAAAATGTACTGGCAAGCTTAACTCTAGTATGATCTCAAATGCATATATATTTTTTGACATTCTAGAATACACAACTACGTCCACATCATTCTCCCCTCATCATCTTTCCTAAATCCTGAGCATACCTTGGTCAATGTTGTTAAAGGCGCACTAAGGCGCATAGGGTCCTAGAGCCTAGGCGCACGCCTCAAGTCTCAAGGCGGGCGCCTGATGAAAGTGAGGCGTAAATTGTAAAAAAAAAAAATACAAGTATCTAGTCAACTAAAACAAAGAGATCATTGAAAATATATAAAAAACAATTACAATAATACAAATTAATTTGTTTATCAAAATTTGAAGCCAAACCCAAAACATATCTTAATTTATTGAATAAATGTTATACAATTTGATTTCGGGTTGGGTGAGTCAATTCGGGTTGGGGTTTTCTCACACATTTTTATGCGGCGTGTCTAGGCGCATCTAAAAGGCGCGAGCCTTTGGCTTAGGCACGACCTTCGCCTGGCCTGATCCTTCATGAGGCGCAGTGGTATGAGATTGAGCTCACGCCTAGGTGCGCCTTTGACAACTATGACCTTGGTATACAAATAAATAACAGATTACAGATATGACGAGCATAAATGAAAAGTTAGAGGCCATGCCACTGGGGGCAGAATGATAGAATTGGCTGAGATGATCTGTTCAAGCGAATGGAAAAACAACAAAGCAACAGCATCAGACAATGACCAACAAAGAGTAGTATAACAAAAGAATATATGGGATGAACCGTGAAGAGTTGAGAAAACAGTTCTCTCTCTCCAATACCAGTCCCCTTCTCAGTTTCTTACACTTCTTTTCTCTACCATCAATCTGTTATATTTCCCTAACATCTTTGTACATAGTAATGCAATTTAATTTAGTAATTCAACAACATCCGTTCTCCACAAAATCAAACCAAGATATGACTGCATTAACGATATTTATCTTACACTAATTAGACTGCTCAATAACTTGCTACCCTTTTAATAAGCACCAAAGACTGCATTAGAATTCAACATTCAACCAATTCAACCAAGGAATTGAACTTTAAAGAAGAGGGAAAAAAAAATCACATATTCTAAAACTTTATCCCGTCCCAAAAAAATGTTCAAAAATTGAATTCCACTTCAAATTGTTCGATGTAAACCCCACAATCATACAAGCAATAAAACATTACCTAAAACAATTGAACAATTTTTTTCAATCTTAAGCAAAAGATGAAGGAAGTCTATGCATGGCAAAGTTACAACCAGCTAGTATGAAAATGTTCAGCAAAGATCCAACAAATGGAAATAATTACCTGGTATAAAGGACGCCAGAAATCAGAGAGAAGTAAATCTTTTTCCAAGACAAGGATTACAATTTCCAAAGATAGTTGCACGGCCTTTTCTAAAAGTTGTCCATATATTTGACTAGTCCGTTCAGTAATGATTGAATTGACTCCAGGCTGAAGGATCCCCATAATATTTCGGAAAACAGTCTTGCCACTCATGAAATCCTGCAAAAAGAAATATCAAGTACAGTAAGAAAATGAGCTCAATTACTAGCACAAACTCGAGTTTGCAATGCAGCTCCACTAGTCAATAACTAGATAATTAGCCATATTTATTATGAAGGCAATCAAACAAAGCATTTCTTAGCTGTAAGGAGAAAATAATGGCCAAGGAGATTAAGTATTATTGCCAATCCATAAGCCTTATTTTCCTATTAAATAAAAAAATAATAATGGATTGACACAAATTCGTAACCATTTTTTTCTTTTGATAACTCAAGAATCCCCCAAACATGAAACTTGTGACTAGCTACTAGGTAGGAGGCTCTGAGAAACCAAGCTCACACCTTGTCCAACCCCATAGTCAGTCAACAAACCCAGGTTTCATATCCAAAGACTACCAAATTCGTAGTTACAAACAATAAGCACCTTCAGAACAGGAAAAAAGATAACAGAAGAAATAATGTAGAGTGTAGACAATAACAATGAAATCAGAAGAGTTGATAAGCAAGAACTATAACAAGATAACACAAATAACAGATTCAATGAATTACAAAGAACACCACAATATTAAGCAGTGCGAGTCCACAATGGTACTTCTTGCATATGAAAATATATGTAAGAACAAGAATGAAAATATTCACCACCAAAGCAACAAGTTTGAGACAAACATCTTAAACACAATATTCCAAACTGCAAATTTCACAACATAAACTGGAGTGTGTTAATGTTCCCCTGCATAACTGCTGATTTCTGATAGTCTTTTATTTATAGTGAGACTACACATATATGCATGAAAACTGGCTTATATTTATAGTGAGAAAGTAGAAGAAATAATCAAAACGGTAAAAACGTACTTTAAGCAACTCTAGTACAGGGAGCTGCATCTGAATCGGAGATGGTTGTGTTAATGTTGATGATTGTTCAATACCATTATCAATATCTTCTTCTTGAATGTCATACATGTTCAATATCCTGCACAATAAATTATATGAAAAGGCAAATTTTTCTACCATTTATCCAATGTAAAGATCAAACTAAATAAAGTCACAGTTAAGAGTTTAAAAAACACTATTTATGCGCAAATCTCTGTGCAGGAAGAAAATTCTCACAGATGGAAAAGTAGAAAAATGTATAAAAAATAAGCAGATGATTGTAATTGAAGAAATATTAAGAAAAACAAGTTGATTGGAAATTCAACCTAAATGTCCAGCGAAAGAAAAGTAACTCACAAGTAAAAATATGTAGAAGCTCAAAATCACAGGTAAAAGCTTCCAGAATAAAACTCCGGAATATACTCACATGTGAAAATGCTTGAGACAAGCAACAACCAATTGCCATTTCTCACAAGGATCCGCATAGGCTCTCTGAGGGAAAGGCCCAAACACGTGATCATATATGAACCTAAAGATGCCAACAAATCTGAAAAAAAAAAAGACCCTCAAAGTTAAAGCCACTTAAATTTTAAAATGAAAGGAAATTGCAATACCCAGAAAACAGTAGGACACCAAAATCCAATACCTACGCCCTCTGTCGCTTAAGTCTTTTTCTTCAGCAATTAGAGCATTTAAGAGGTTAAGGAAAGATATTGTCGAAGGGTACTGCTCCCTCCTCGCTTCTATTTCATTCAGTTCAAATTGCATATCATAAACCTGTAAATAACAGCACTTGACATGAGCTAAAACAAATGATGTAATAAATAATGATGGTGGTCCAAGCAGTTTGGCTGGGCTTGCCTGAGAACAAAGTTAATAAATTGTATCCATAAAATACCTAGGCCATTTGCTCATAACATCCATTAATTTAGTTGAGATAAAATGCAATAAAAAGATTTCTGGGCATCATCATTTATCTAATTCAGGAGTACATAAATGAGAAAATTCATGAACATCCACTGTCCTATATAGGTAACAGTAAAAACTATGAAAAGAAAACATCTATAAAGTACACCTACAAACATTTATAAATTACAGTATGAAAGGTGTGTATGCATCACATGAGACAACAAAGCATGTTAAAGTTAAAATAATAATAATAACCAGCTCATAGACCATTAAATTTATGCCAAAGAATAAAGGGAGATGAAAAGTAAACTCTAGTAAATTTTCATAAAAAAGAAAGGAAGCAGAATTGCAAAATAGAAATATAATCTTGATTTCTTGAACACAGGCAAACAGAGGGGATACATGAATCAATAATGTAATACTTTGAAGTCTAAACTCAACATCATTTACCATGAATTAATATTCAGTGATCAAGTAATACCAGTAAACCAAAACTAATAAATGTACACACTTCAAAGTTCAAACCACCATCAAACCAAGAAAAAATCCAGATGTAAGAAACAGTACTCATGAATTTAGTAAATCTTAATTATATAATGGTAATGCCACTATCAAATAAAACCAAGCAAAGAAAATAAGCAATAAGCAAGAAAAATAAATTGTACGCCATAAAGTTGTTGCCTTCCAAGTAATTTCGTCAGCAAAATACAAAATTTATATACTGCACAGAAAACTAACCTGCCCTGCAAGAGGTTGTGCAGTATTCCCAACAGGAGGCCCAACAACTACAGGTAGATCATACTGCTCAAGATAACGCCAAATTGTATCCTTCAAGGCAGGGGAAACATGAATGAAGGCAGCAATCGCATTCCGCAGGGCACCCTGAGAAAGCATGTAGTATATTTAATTTTAAAAGTGCATCATACTTTAGTGGAAGCTTCTAATCTTTAATGGAAAGTAAAAGCTGCAAATGGTATATAATAAATACTCAGAATTAACCTTCAGATATGGAGGCACATTTTCATAGCTAAGGAGCTTAAATAATGACTCAATGTCAGGAAACCAGTTCTTCCTTTCAATAGGATTTCCATTTTCCATAACCTGCAGCACAAACCAGGAAAACTAAGTATTCCTTTCAATTTAAGTAAGAAGATCAAGGTGATGCATTGTTAAATTCAGAAACAAGATGGAGGAAAGAGTAAAAATTATTAGACAACCTAAAGTTTGAAAACTAGAGAAAGAGAGTGTGTGTCGTGTGTGTGTGAGAGAGAGAGAGACCCCAGTGGATATTGAAGAAACTCTAGTTGTTTACGAGGGTACATTTGGCGCGCCTGTATAAGGATGGTCTGTACTTGATTCACGATACATACGAGCGTTTGGTGCGCCACATACTGCATTAATTGTACCACTCCTTCCATTTTTTTTCTTTCAAGTCTCATTTCTTACTTTGCATAGTTATCAAGTATGGATGGATTTATTAAATTAATTACAAAAAAAAAAAATATTAGTGTAGTCCAAATGTCTCGTTGTTTTTTATTATTAAATTACTTAATATGAACTTATCAAGTAATTTCTCATTTAATAAATTCTTTACTATTAAATTATTTAATGTTATTTAATAAATTAAAACAGTAAAATCACAATACAGTACATGTTAGACCAAACATGATACTATGTATTGTTAATACAATACAGTCCAGTACAATATAATACAGTCCAATACAGTACGACGCACCAAACGCACCCTAGAGTGTTTACGAAGAAAAGGAAGGAGAAATCATAAAGGAAATATTTCTTGGAGAAAAGGGAAAGGAAAAAGATAAGGCAGATGACAATGAAGCCATTATGTATAAGCAGACAATATATCCACTAGAAGAGCAAAAAAAAGAGTTAATGGATGCTCATCAGCTCAGGTATCTTCACACCCCTCAAATATGAAAGAAATCATAATTAAGCAACAAACAAAACAGATGAACCAGCCACATAAGCAATCAGCTGCATAAAAATATCTTTTGCACAGAAATATGTTGACTGTCAAAAAAAAATAATCCTAACAGCGATGATCAACTGAGCAGGAGAGATAAACCTTCTGAAGAACATTCAAATATGCAACAAGTGCTTTTGCATCACCCTCTTGAAACTCTGGCAACAGGGCTCCAGCTGTTTGAAGAGATTGTTTGAACTTTTCATCATAAATTGATAAGCAATCAAACAAAGTTCTCCACCCAACGGAGCGGAATGCTTTACCCTGAAGCAACTCATAAACCTTTGAAGCACCTTCTTGACTAGAAGCCTGAAAATAACATCACATAAGAAAATGGGTATAAGTCCTGGCATAGAGGGTAAAGAGACTTGCCTTACATATAAGTTACAAAATTCTCCTACCAAGGTACTCAGCATTTTCAAGAAGGCCGCAAGAGTTTGAAAATTTGTATGATCCTCTCCCGCAAAAATCACAAATGTCCACAGGACATCATTGCCAGACAACAGCTCCGGTTCCTTCTGAAATTTGTTTCAATTACAGGGTCAACATAACTAAAATAAGCAGCTGACATAGAAAAATCACATGAAATAAAAAATAAAATAAAAAGGTAATTGTTACAGGAAAGCAGAAAGAGTGATTGATCTAGAAAAGACTCGGGCATCATGCTCATATTCTGATGCAATTCATTCCTGTTACATCTAAATAAAGATTTAGTCTACAATAGAGGTGCTTATTTAAGTATCACATAACCAACAAGAGTGGGAAACTGGGAATTTGGAAGCAAACTTATTGAAAATTGAAAAATCAGTGTTATAGGCTCAATCCTAATTCCTAATAGATAAGATTTTATTGAAACGGCACAATCTAAACTTCTAAATTCTTTCAACATACAACCAGATTGTAATTTATACTAAACAAGAAGACACAGGTCAACTAAACTCTTTAGTTTGAAATTCTTTCAATGCAGATTTATGGTCAAACAAACCTGATAAATTTCACTGACAAATTCCAAGAGAGAAATAAAAGGCAAACGGCCTGTTTCAGTAGCCTGTTGGGAAGGCAAGTTGCTATCATGCACCAAATCATGTGATCCAGCTATACGATATGAATTAAGCACGCTCATGGCTTTATCCTTTGATTCTTTTACCTGTAAAATGGTATTACAAAAGGCTTTTCCAAAGTAATAATGAAGAAAATTCAAGACAAATCTTTTCAAGACCGACACAGACAGGGGAGCAAAAGATCAGATTTTCATCCGTGAACTTTTATGTATTAAAATTAGCTGACAGCTACAAGAAAACAAATGCTTTTTTTTCCTCAGAGAATAAACCATCTTTGAATTTGTAAATGATAATTCCAAATACTATAAAAGTGATACTAATAACATTTGAAAGGCACTAGCTCAAGCAGCAGTAAAAGAACGGACAGATATCTGAGATAATTTTGTCGCAAATTCATTCAGTACACTTGTTAGTTGCCCTCCAAATAATAACATCCAAAGTGCCATTTTAATTTATAAAAGCATAGGAACCAGCAGAGTTCAACTGACCTTGTCCCTAGCAAGTTGGTCAGACAGGAAGCAAGTAATCAGCTTGTGCAAATAAGCATTATACATATAGACCATATCCTCATCATCATTCTGTAGACAATTACAAATAGACAGCAGCATTCAAAATATGCCAAAAGCTAATCAAATATTACAAGTATCACCATCTCCACCACATCATGGACAAAAAACCAAATAAAATTACCATTATTTCAAAATGAGAAGCTAAACCTCAAGGTGTATAAGCTAGAGTGCACAATTTGCTTAAAGGAGGAGAGATAGAAATAAAAGTGTTACCAAACCAAACAACATTAGAAGATGGAAACAACAAATGCAATGAAGGCACAGAATTGTTCCCAGAAAGTTTAGTAAGACAGCCAAGAGGCAAGGATGAAGAAGCACCTAGAGAGTGAAATAAAAACTTTCAACAGTATGATAGATGCACTCTCCAAAACTTCACAGCACAGAGTCGATGACTCACCATAAAAGTGAAAATGATTCTAAAAGTATATATTTGTAACATTTCACAGTTAAATGGAACAAATAACAGTTGCAATCTTAACAAAACGTTTGAGTAAATTTCAAGAAATGAAAATTCTTAATAAATATAATTAGTTGATGAAAACAGACCTGGTAGGCGGCAGTTCGCAGAACTCTATCAAGTAAAAACTGGAAAACATTGTTCGAGAAAATTGTTTCCAGACAGGAACGTAAATAACTCAATTCATTAGATGGAAAACTTGAAATGGTTTCCCTTGCAGCAATCTCATCATGTATCAACATCAAGTGTACGGCCCACGCAAGCCTTATGCCACCAACAAAGCCCTCCACAATTGGATCACTTCCTGTGGCCAGCACCTAAAGAATGGAAAATCATCAGCAACTAGCAAATCATCAAATCAGAAATGTTACCAAAAAGGGGAAGGTCCAGTCATTTATCTTACAATTTCATGAAATTCCTTCCTAAAAGAAGCATCACGGGACAGGACAGATGATTTATCAGGTACTGCACTCAGAGCATCTGATATGAAAGCAATGACAAGAGAAAAGAAAAGGCTAAAAGTAATCTGCATAGGAAGGAGGAAAGGAAAAAGACAAGATTAAGTTGGGCGAGGAACAAATTTAGACAGCAGTCCATGTTTGTAAAGATACATGCAGTGCTACAAACAAACAAGCAGCACAAAAATGACCAGTCAAAAGACAAGAAGCATGCCTGATGCCTCAAGGTGTCATTGTTCTCACTAACTTCTGCAGCACTCACTTTTAAAGCAGAAAAGACATCCTTTACGTCTTTTGGACCTGCAACAAGCAAATTTTACAATCACATTGCACAATACCATAACTTATTCTGCTTCAAGCAGCAGAAACAACAAACTGTTGACCCAGATATATTTTTGAATCTTTGGTCCATTAGAAAGATGAGTCTATTCATAATGCTATACAAACTATCTTAACTTTATTGTGAGAGGCAGTAATATTTGCCACCTGTCCATGTAACTTGGCTCATATAATGAAAAAGGAGAGTAGAAAGCCATCACAATTGAAAAAAACTGTAATAAATTATTAGTTCTTGACTGATAGCGACACTACCAAAACCCAGAAATACTATAACATAGAAGTCATTACTTTTTAAGTTGGAGGCACAGAAATCAAATGTCAAAGTATCGTACTATAAACCTTCACCACACACTGTAGTATACAAGAAATCCCATAAAAAGCTTTCACCACTTACTTGTGCGCACAACCAGAACAGAGAGGACAAGGCAGTGTCCAAGTATTAGTCTTTCCCTATAAACCACAGCTCTGCGCTCAACAAGAGCACCTCTAGAATCCAGAACATAGCGTTCACAGGAGGGGCCACCCAATCCAGCGGGTTCTTCCCGATTGAGTTCCTAAAACCAAACAAAAAGCAATTTTGTATAAAACAGAGTGGAGAAATACCAACCAAATCATATAATGTATGAAACCAACACTGCAAGTGGATTCTTTTGTTCAACGTTTTGATTCTAATGCTGAGGCACGAAGAAGATAGCATTTTAAGGATTTGGAGATGTATCTATAAAATCAACATGCACCTTAAAAGATAGTTCACAACATCATAGAATCAGAATATGGTAACTTATAACCTGTTGCTTCCAGAAGTTTAAATCTTCATGATCACATAAATTTGAACCTTGATAAAGTAAAACACGATAGCAAAAAAAAAAAACAAAAAAAAAGAGCAAACTTTTAGCCAAGACTGTGAACTCTTAACAAATGGGACACATAAATTTGCTCCATGACCAGCATTTGAAATAACTTAAAACCAAGAAGAAGAGCAAAAGGCATCCAGCACTGACAAGGTTAAGAATATTCTGCAGAAAGATATTTTAAACACAAAATTTAAAATCAAGTCCAAGATCCAAACGATAAATCACTACGAAAGCAGAGAATTTCCATCATCAAGAATATAGAGGCAGCTGCTGCAATAATAACGACAAAAACAAAATTTATAAACCCAATAAATTCTCTCTAGGAAAGATGATTCACTCTAGGAACTCTAGAATGGATAGAGAACAAGCAAATGCACAAGCAGCCTATCAGATCAACAAGTACAACAAAAGTATTTTTTTTCTTTTGTCAAAAAATCATGAAGTACTGCTTACAGAAAATCTCAATATCAAAAAGAAGCTATGTTGTTAAAGACGCTGCCCTAAGCAGCGCTTGGGCATATTTTTCAAGCAGCTGCCTATGGCACTTGGGCGGCGCCTTAGGTATTGTAAGTTATGATTCCTTATATATTAGATAAAATTCTTTATGTTTGACTAGTCAATCCGCCTTTTAACTGTTCAAAGGCGGCTTGGGCGGCGTGTAGGCAACGCTTGGGCGGGTTGAACTACCAAAATGCCTTGCCCCATTTACCACCTTTGACAAGATAGGGAAGAAGTTCTTCAGACTCACAAGTATATGTAAAAGAGACCAACATATAGGTTCAAACCTTGATAAGGGAAATCAGCCGTTGTCTAAGCCCTGTATTCATAAGATCTTCCAAATACTTCTGAATGTCAGCCACAATACCTTCTTCAAGACCCTGATCAAGCACGACAGCCTGCAAAAATATCATTGTAACAATTCTTGGTAGAGATTGATGAACGGAAAACTACAACTATACGGGACATCTGATGACAAGGCAAGGGAGAGGGACCTACTCTGAATAGTATATAGATGGATGTTATTAGATCTCGTCTCTCAGTGTACCACAACCCTGATGCAAGACGTAAGATTTCTAATGGCTCTCGGCCCATTAGACCCCACTAGAAATAAAAGAAGAGTTAAAAACATAAATGTTGTTAAAATATTGATAATAGGCTATATGATTCAACTGAAAACTATGAAAAGCAAATAGATTATACCTCTTGATTGGCAGAAACAAGCAACCGAACGCAATCTACTTCATTGAGATGGAGGTCATCACTCAATTTCAATGCCTATAATAGACCAAAGAATTAAAATAAAAACATGTATGTAGGAAAAGAAGGAAATTGGATCTAATTCTAAAATATACAAAACACAATCACCTCCAAATTCAACTTCAAAGTCAAGCACCATATGCAAATAATCCAGAATAACAAATGCAATAAACAGGGTTAACTAGATTACAAACTTTCATCAATATAGCAAAATAATAAAACCAAGAAATAGTTATATCTACATAAGCAAAAGGAATAAGTTTAGAGACCAACTTCACAATATACAAGAACAAATATTTTTTGAATATGGAAAGAAAAAGCAAAGTGCCCATACATTGAAAAAATGTGCTAGCAAGACAAGAATCCCAATTTTACTTTGTGCCGGTTCAAACAAACTGTTTTTAATCTTATTTCGCATTTACCAAGGCTTTTCAATTTACAATACTACCCTTCATTTTCTTACCTTACCTAATTAATTTTAAATATCAAGAATAAACAATCAATCCCAGATAGCCAGACTAAGAAATAAGAAGCTTATGACAGAAATTTTTTAAAAATTTGCATTATGATTGAAATTTTGTTTTATTATGTTATTTATATTCAAAATTCAATTGAACAATATTTTCATTTTGCTTATTGAATTGAAATGTATAGAATAAATTAGTTGAATATAATATATATGAATTATTTTCATTGGAAAAGTTGTATAAAAGCTACAAAAGTGCAGGGTGCACCTAGGCCCCAGGAGGACCTTAGAGCAACCCCAATGCTAAATATGGTTTTGGTGCAAGATTTGCACTAAATTATACACCAATCTCCAACTCATTGCACCAAATTATATTCCTAAGAATATTTCATTTTAAATATTTCTCAACAATTAGCATTTCACCCCTTAACTAACATAATATTTACATTAAAATATTTAACTATTTCGTATTAATTTTTAAAGATGAATTGATAAATTAAGTGTTCCAAAATTAATAAATTAAGTTTAAAAATAAATATCTATTCTAAGTTTCATTATTTTTTTATTAATTATTTATAACAAAAATAAAATAAAATGGATTAGTAAAATAAAAAGTAGGATACAAATAGTAAAAAATTATTTTATTGAGTCAAAATACAATTATATTGGGGTATAAATGACACAACTTAAAACTAATAGGGACTAAAACTAATTTAAAAAATAAAAATAAAAATAAAAATTTTGGCACAATGAACAGTGACACGCCAAATTTGGCTAGGCTTTTGGAGCAAAACCCCCAATGGTGCAACAAATAGCACACCATTAGGGTTGCCCTTAGCACATTGGTGCATTAAAACATACTTTACATACTTTTTATCGACTCCCTATTGAATGAAGTATGATGTTTCCAACAACAAGCTTTTGAATAAAGAAAATAAATTAGGAACTGGATAAATATAAAGCAATGAAAGAAGTGTTCTAAAGCGCGCTAGGAGCTAGTGGGACGGCGACCCAACGCCTAGGGCGCCTAAGCGGGGCCTAGACAATTAGTCGGCAAACAGTTAAAACCTAATATTTTCTAACATCATAAATAATCCAAATCATATAAATTCAATCAAAATGTAATAAAATATAAAATCAAACTAAATCAACCATATGAAACATCATTTAACTAAGTTCATGTTCATCATCCTTGAACAAAGTTAAATATAACTAAATATCTAATTCTTCTTCATCTACTTCAAACTCATTATCTTTTGGTTCTTCATCAGAATCAAAATCTTCTTCATCAAGTTCTCTGTATTCAGCATTTCTAGCGCTTTTTCGAAGTTGTAACATTTCATCTGCCCCGGATGCTTCTTCAATCATCCTCCAAGTAAGCCCCGAACCGGGCTCTACTTCTTCATCATCACCAGATTCACCACCCTCAACAATCCATCCTTGTGCATTAGTAGCATCTTTTGCGAGTAATACATCCAATTTCATATCTTTCTCCCGTTTGTGTTTGTTCTTCAACTTGGCATTAAAGGAAACAAAGACAAGATTGTTTAATCGATTCACATCTAATCTATTCATTTTCTTCGTGTGAATCTACATAAATAATTTAAATAAATCAATTAATATTAATAATTACAAAATACTCCCTCAAAAGTGTTTCAATTTCGTTCGCACCCGGATGAACTAGTAGTTAATGAAAGTATCATTTTTGTCATTTTTAGCAAGTGAGGTGTATGATGTCCAAATGTACTCCACCATGAAACTACAAATTAACATAAATAGTTTGAATGAAATATAATAAATCTTATATAATTTGCAAAATAATTCAAATGAATACTTTGTTTTTACCTAGATTAAAAACATCAATCGATACCCAACATGCTTTGGCAGCCACTTCTCTACCAAAAGCTTCATCTTTTGTCTTATACGAAGCCAACTCTTCATTTATCACCTTACTTTGCATGTCAATGTCATTGGGAAAGAAAGCCTCCACAACCGTAAATACTTCATCCATTACACTCACACCGTATTCAATGCTTGAATCCTTATAGTAGTAGTAAGGATTTAATAAATAAGCAACATAATGCAATGGAGTATCAAGCCGCCCTTCAATTTTGCTATCAATAATCTCCAAGATTGGCCGATAATTACTCTCAATATTGTTCAATGCCTCATTTATCTCTTCTTTTACATTTTTTAGCTCTCCATATACAAAGCCTACGGATGGCTTTCTATCCCCATCAACTAAGCACCCTCACCAAAGGAGCAAACACCTTCAAATATTGGGTCACACCATTCCAAAAAAAACACTCATCATCGTGGCAAATGTCGTCTTCTCTTTAGCTTGCTTCGACCATATGCACTCATCCCATTCTGGACTAACAAACATAGTTCGCAGACTTTCTTTTTTCTCCATCAAACTTTGTAAGGTTAAGAAAGCTGAGGCAAACCTAGTTACTCCCGGTCTCACTATGTCCCTCTGTTTTGTAAACGATCTCATCATGGACAAAGTCTTGTGATGGGCATACACAAAAATGGTGAAAGCCTTGGCACTATCAATGGTTTTTTTGTACCTCCGCAATTTCCCAATACTTTCAAGCATGAGGTTTATGGTGTGAGTAGCACATGAACTCCAAAAAATATTTGGCATCTTCGCCTTCAACAACTTTTCCGCGGCCATATTGTTCGAGGCATTGTCTGTTACAACTTGAACCACATTTTCCGCCCCCACTTGTTCAATGCCCGTCATCACATACTCATAAATGTGCTCCGCAGTATGCGCCACATCGGAACTTTCCTTTGAAGAAAGGAAAGGGATACCTATTGTGCAATTAACACAAATTCATTATACTTCTCATTTTCCTATCACTCCAAGCATCTGTCATGATCGAACACCCGTTCTCCTTCCACTCATTATTATATTGTTGTAGAAAAACTTTAACACTTTTAACTTCCTCTTTCAATAATGGCTCCCTCAATTCATAGTGGCTATGACCTCTGAAACCCGGTCCAAATTGACCCACTGCCTCCATCATCGCTATCCAGCTATCATTATCAATAGCATTGAAAGGAATATCGGATTCATAAACCCACTTAGCAACAAATCACTTCACATTATGTGTCTTCTCTTTAAAAAGTGCTTCATTAATATTTTGTTACCGCATTGTTTTACCATCACTCACTGCAGAATCAGGAGGGGTTACCACTGTCCGCCTACCCAAAGGGCCGCGATGCCGAGGGGGTCTTGAATCTAACCCTTTTCTATTTCACGAATTTCATCTTCTTCCCTGCCCCCAATATTAACTTCTTGTCTTGTCTCAGTGACATGCTTCGCTTTTTTTAAAAAAAATTCCTAGCCTCTAAAATGGCTTGTCTACGCTTCTCTTGATCCTCTTTATTGGATTTTGGACATTTTGCAACATTCCCCGATATATGCCCAATATATTCTTTCATTATGTAAACTCCTCCGAAAAAAGTTTTTGAACATAATTTGCATTTAACTTTATCCAAGGTATTCGGCTCCACTAAAGCCTCATACTCTCATCCAACATCATTTAAGTTCCGTTTAAGAACATGACTACACTCCGAATTAGAGGCCGCGGAAGAAGCCATTAACTCTACTAAGAATGAATCAATTATTTTGATTAGTAAATAGTCATTATAAATTTATCAGTGTTCGAAAACGCGCCGCCTAGGCGGCCCGTAGGCGCTCGTCGCGGCCCAGCCGCCGCGATTTTGCCCGAGTCGGTCGTCCTAGGCGCGGGAATAGGTCGGCGGCGTGAAATCAGTGTTCGAAAACGCGCCGCCTAGGCGGCGCGTAGTCGCTCGTCGCAGCCCAGCCGCGGCTATTTTGACGTAATCGTTCGTCCTAGGCGCGGGAATCTGTCGGCGGCGTGAAATCGGCGCCTAGGCGCCGATTTGGACGGAAATCGGTCGATTAGGCATCGAGTCTCGGCGCCTATTTTTTTTCCCAGAAGACCCCCAAAATGACGACGTTTTAGGGAGTCTTTGACCCTCCAAAACGTCGACGTTTTGGGGGATCCTTTGACCCCCAAAACGACGTCGTTTTGGGGGGGGGGGTTTATTATAAAAAAAAAAATTCCCTCTCTCGCCTTAACCTTCTTTCCTCTGCTTCTGCTTTCTCACCTCTGCGGTTTGCCCTAACTTTCTTTCATCTGTTTTTTTCCCTTTCTCGCCTTAAAAATAAGTCTCAAATTAAAAAAAAAAATTTCCTTTTCTCGCCTTAACCTTGTTCTCTCGCATAAGGTAAGCCAACATGAGACTTTTATTTCTAGTTGTTTAATTTATTTTTTAATTTGAATTTGCTTATCCTCCTGAACTTGTTGGCTTGATGAAAAGGGGTGGATTTTCGGTTCTATTGACCTAGAATGGGAGGGGTTGATGATGCTTGTTTTTGATTTGGGGTGTATTTGATTTGGACTTTTATTTAATTTGAATTCGGTTCTGTCATGGTGGTGGTGCTGTTTTTGAGTGGCTGCAATTATGGAAATTATGTTTTTGAGTGGGGACAAACTAACCAACCTATCATTAATTGTTAAGTAGCTAAAATTATGGAAATCAAATACTTACTGCCAAAAATATGTCTTGCTGCAGGATACCCATCATTATGCGAATTCAATGCATCAAGTTTTCTTTAATTTTTTTTCTATTTCTTAAAGTTGTAAAATAATTTACATAATTGAAATATAGGAGTAGTGGGATTGCAAACTTTGTTATATTGTTGAAGTAAGTTTCTGTTGTTGCATTTGGTTATTGTTTTTTCTTTCAAAGTGTGTGTTTGGTTATTGTTATATTGTTGAAGTAAGTTTATGTTGTTGCAGTTGGTTATTGATTTATACTATATAGGTAATTGGATAGGACATGGCTTCTTCTTCCGCGGCTTCTAATTCGCAGTGTAGTCTCGTTCTTAAACGGAATTCAAATGATGTTGGATGGGAGTATGGGGCTTTAGTGGATCCGAATAACTTGGATAAAGTGAAATGCAAGTTGTGTTCAAAAAAATTTTCCGGTGGAGTTTACCGAATGAAGTAACATATTGGGCATATATCGGGGAATGTTGCAAAATGTCCAAAGTCTAGTAAAGAAGATCAAGAGAAGTGTAGACAAGCCGTTTTGGAGGGTTAATAAACCCCCAAAACGACGTCATTTTGGGCAGGGTTTATAATAAAAAATAAAAATTTCTTTTTCTCTCGGCAAACCCTCATTTCTTTCTTCTGCCTCTGCTATCTCCTCTTCTTCACGTCTGCCCTAATTTCCAGCCTCTGTCTCGCCTCTTATGTCTTCTCTCAGGCTCAGCCTCTGCCCTCTGCTCTCAGCCTCTGCTCTCGACTCTCGGTAATGTTTCATGATTGATATTTGTTTCTTGATGCATGATTGATATTTGTTTCTTCACATCATGCACGCCTAATCAGTGTATAAGATTGAATTTCCAATCATTTTTTTGGGGGTGCCTTTATATTAAAAAAAAAACTTCTCTTCTCTCAGCTCACGATTTCCCTCCTCTCAACAGCCCTCTCTCTCTTCTTCTTCACAGTTTCTGCTGTCAAAATCGCTGGTTGGTAAGTTTCTGTTTTTAATTATTCATTTGAATTATTTTGCAAAATATATAAAAAATCTTATATTTCATTCAAACTATTTATGTTCATTTGTAGTTTCATGGTGGCGTACATATGGACATCATACAACGAACTTGGTAAAAATGGCAAAAAGGATATTGTCATTAACCACTAGTTCATCCGGGTGTGAACGAAATTGGAGCACTTTTGAGGGGGTAAATATTTAAGTATTTAACATTAGCTAAATTTTTTTATTATTTTATTTTGTAATTATTAATATTAATTGATTTATTTAAATTATTTATGTAGATTCACACGAAGAAAAGGAATAGACTAGATGTGAATCGATTAAACAATCTTGTCTATGTTTCCTTTAATGCCAAGTTGAAGAACAAGCGCAAAAGGGAGAAGGATTTGAAAGTTGATGTATTAGAAGCCAAAGATGCTACTAATGCACAAGGATGGATCGTTGAGGGTGGTGACTGGTGATGATGAAGAAGTAGAGCCCGGTTCAGGGCTTACTTGGAGGATGGTTGGAGAAGCATCTGGGGCCGATGACATATTACAACCTCGAAAAAGTGCCAGAAATGTTGAATACAGAGAACTTGATGAAGATAATTTTGATTCTGATGAAGAACTTCAAGATGATGAGTTCGAATTAGATGAAGAATTAGATATTTAGTGTAGTTCAACTTTGTTATAGGATGATGAACATGAACTTAATTAAATGATATCATTATGTGGTTGATTGAGTTTGATTAATGGTTTTATGTTTATTATATTTTGATTGAATTTATATGATTTGGATTATTTATGAATTATGATGTTGGAAAATATTATATTTTTAAATGTCTGCCGACTAATTGTCTAGGCCCCGCCTAGGCGCTAGGCGCTGGGTCACCGCCCGACTAGCGCGTTTTAGAACACTGCGTGAAATCGGCGTCTAGGCGCCTATTTCACGGGAAATCGGCGTCTAGGCGCCTATTTCACCGGAAATCGGACGATTAGGCGCTGAAACTCGGCGCCATTTTTTTTATTGATGAGGCCCCCAAAACGACGTCATTTTGGGCAGGGTTTATAATAAAAAAAAATTTCTTTTTCTCTCGGCAAACCCTCATTTCTTTCTTCTGCCTCTGCTCTCTCCTCTTCTTCACGTCTGCCCTAATTTCCAGCCTCTGTATCGCCTCTTCTGTCTTCTCTCAGGCTCAGCCTCTGCTCTCAGCCTCTGCTCTCGCCTCTCGGTAATGTTTCATGATTGATATTTGTTTCTTGATGCATGATTGATATTTGTTTCTTCACATTATGCACGCCTAATCAGTGTATAAGTACAATCAAGAACTTCAATTATCCAATTGTAGGAAGAAAGTAAAATACAGATTGTTTTAGGTAAAAGCATATACATAACTTGATAACTCAAGAAAATTAAATAAAAGATTCAAAAAAAATTAGTTCCAGAAGAAAGATCAGCATAGAGATAACACATGAAACACAGACAAGAATAGCCTAAAAGAATTCTACAGCAGAAATTCAAATAGCATAGAACTTAACTGGTTTACATGAAACACAGACAAGATAGCCTAAAAGAATTCTACTGCAGAAATTCAGATAGAACTAACTGGTTTAGATTACTAAAATTTTATATGGTCAAATAAAAAAGTTATATATATATATATACTGAGTCACTGACATATATATATTAAATATGAAAATATTCATGAATCAAAAAATATTTTGATTATTTTCGTTTACAGTTCTAATTTGGTTTCATCTTTGCTTAAGAAAACTTAAGTTAGAGATAAGTATTAATTATATTAATTCATTAATTGATTTATCATTTATACTATATAGGATAAGACATGGCTTCTTCTTCCGCGGCTTCTAATTTGGAGTGTAGTCTTGTTCTTAAACGGAATTCAAATGATGTTGGATGGGAATATGGGGCTTTAGTGGATCCAAATAACTTGGATAAAGTGAAATGCAAGTTGTGTTCAAAAAAAATTTCCGGTGGAGTTTACCGAATGAAAGAACATATTGGGCATATATCGGGGAATGTTGCAAAATGTCCAAAGTCTAGTAAAGAAGATCAAGAGAAGTGTAGACAAGCCATTTTAGAGGCAAGGAATAGGAAGAAAAGAAAAGAGAAGCATGTTAGTGAGATAAGGCAAGGAGTTAATATTGGGGGCGATGAAGAAGAAGCTGAAATTCGTGAAATAGAAGATGGGTTAGATTCAAGACCCCCTCGGCATCGCGGCCCTTTGGATAGGTGGACAGTGGTAACCCCTTCTGATTCATCAGTTAGTGATGGTAAAACAATGCGGCAACAAAATATTAATGAAGCGCTTTTTAAAGAAAAAACGCATAATGTCAAGCGATTTGTTGCCAAGTGGGTGTATGAATCCGGTATTCCTTTCAATGCTATTGACAATGACAGTTGGATAGCGATGATGGAAGCAGTTGGTCAATTTGGACCGGGTTTCAGAGGTCCTAGCCAATATGAGTTGAGGGAGCCATTGTTGAAAGAGGAAGTTGCAAGTGTTAAAGATTTCCTGAAACAACATGAGGAGTGGATGGAGAACGGGTGTTCTATCATGACAGATGCTTGGAGTGATAGGAAAATGAGAAGCATAATGAATTTGTGTGTTAATTGCACAATAGGCACCACTTTCCTTTCTTCCAAGGAAAGTTCTGATGTGGCGCATACTGCGGAGCACATTTATGAGTATGTGATGACGGGCATTGAACAAGTGGGGGCGGAAAATGTGGTTCAAGTTGTAACAGACAATGCCTCGAACAATATGGCCGCGGCAAAGTTGTTGAAGGCGAAGATGCCAAATATTTTTTGGAGTTCATGTGCTACTCACACCATAAACCTAATGCTTGAAAGTATTGGGAAATTGACGAGGTACAAGAAAACCATTGATAGTGCCAAGGCTTTCACCATTTTCGTGTATGCCCATCACAAGACTTTGTCCAGGATGAGATCGTTTACAAAACAGAGGGACATAGTCAGACTGGGAGTAACTAGGTTTGCTTCAGCTTTCTTATCCTTACAAAGTTTGATCGAGAAAAAAGAAAGTTTGCGAACCATGTTTGCTAGCGCGGAATGGGATGAGTGCATATGGTCGAAGCAAGCTAAAGGGAAAGCTGCATTTGCCACGGTGATGAGTCTCTTTTTGGAATGGGGTGACCCAATGTTTGAAGGTGTTTGCACCTTTGGTGAGAGTGCTTCGATTAGTTGATGGGGATAGAAAGCCATCCATGGGGTTTGTTTATGGAGAGCTAAAGATTGCAAAAGAAGAGATCAATGATGCATTGAACAATATTGAGAGTAATTATCGGCCAATCTTGGAGATTATTGATAGTAAAATTGAAGGGCGGCTTGATACTCCATTACATTGTGTTGCTTATCTTTTAAATCCTTACTACTACTACTATAAGGATTCAAGTATTGAGTACGATGTGAAAGTAATGGATGCAGTATTTACGGTTGTGGAGGCTTTCTTCCCCAATGACATTGACATGCAGAGTAAGGTGATAAATGAGGAGTTGGTTTCGTACAAGGCAAAAGAAGCTTTTGGTAAAGAAGTGGGGGTCAAAGCATGTCGGGTATCGATTGATGTTTTTAATCCAGGTAAAATTAAAAACAAAGTATTCATTTGAATTATTTTGCATTCAAACTATTTATGTTCATTTGTAGTTTCATGGTGGCGTACATATGGACATCATACACCGAACTTGCTAAAAATGGCAAAAAGGATACTGTCATTAACCACTAGTTCATCCGGGTGCGAACGAAATTGGAGCACTTTTGAGGGGGTAAATATTTAAGTATTTAACATTAGCTAAATTTTTGATTATTTTATATCCAAATTATTAATATTAATTGATTTATTTAAATTATTTATGTAGATTCACACGAAGAAAAGGAATAGACTAGATGTGAATCGATTAAACAATCTTGTCTATGTTTCCTTTAATGTCAAGTTGAAGAACAAGAGCAAAAGGGAGAAGGATTTGAAAGTGGATGTATTAGAAGCCAAAGATGCTACTAATGCACAAGGATGGATTGTTGAGGGTGGTGACTCTGGTGATGATGAAGAAGTAGAGCCCGGTTCGGGGCTTACTTGGAGGATGGTTGGAGAAGCATCTGGGGCCGATGACATATTACAACCTCGAAAAAGTGCTAGAAATGTTGAATACAAAGAACTTGATGAAGATGATTTTGATTCTGATGAAGAACCTAAGGATGATGAGATCGAATTAGATGAAGAATTAGATATTTAGTGTAGTTTAACTCTGTTAAAGGATGATGAACATGAACTTAATTAAATGATATTTTATATCATTATATGGTTGATTGAGTTTGATTAATGGTTTTATGTTTATTACATTTTGATTGAATTTATATGATTTGGATTATTTATGAATGATGTTGGAAAATATTATATTTTTAACTGTCTGCCGACTAATTGTCTAGGCCCCGCCTAGGCACCCCAGGCGCTAGGCGCTGGGTCGCCGCCCGACTAGCGCCTAACACGTTTTAGAACACTGAAATTTATAATTACGACTGTCTATTATAAGTTTATAACTATTAGTTATTAATTAATATGTTCAATTAACAATTAATTATCGATTAATCACCATAAACCCTAAAATTTATTTGATTTGTCTTTAATTAAATTTATAATTTATTAACAACAACTTTAAATAACTAACTAATAATCTAATATCACTATGTAATTAATTTTTAACTATTAACAAAAAAATAAAATCAAAACCAAAAGTCCAAAACAAAGGCGAAATGAATTTTAGGGCAAAGAAGAAAAAATGAAGACTTACCAAACCAAAGCAGAAAGCCAGAACCGAAATAAAGAAGAAACACTGAAGCAGAAACGAAGAAACAGAAACGAAGTCGAAGTGTTAAGACTGAAGAAGAAGCACTGAAGGCTGAGCAGAAACGAAATGAAGAAATAAAGAAGAAACCCTTCACGCGTGATTTTTTTTTTATCAACCCACTCCCCCAAAACGTCGTCGTTTTGGAGCGATAAGGGAAAAAAAAGCAGCGCCGAGTCTCGGTGCTGCGCGGCCGATTGCCGGCGAAATCGACGCCTAGGCGCCGATTTCACGCCGACCACCCAGTCGCGCGATTACCACCACCGATTAGGTGGTAATCGCCGCGGCTAGGCAGCAACGAGCGAAAACGCGTCGCCTAGGCGCGCCTAGGCGACGCATTTTGGAACACTGAAAGTAAGCTTATAGTTCCAAAGTGTAATTTTTCCCCTCTGATAATGTGGTTCAATAAAAAAATTTCGAAAATGATTATATCAAACAATTCATTCAAAGTTATACATGCTATGTGCACCAATCTCGTAGGTACTTTCTCTTAATCTCTTTCACTCATTCCCATAAACACTAACAGCAATTCATTTGCACGAAAACTTCTTTTGGTCCTAAACTAACTAAAATACTAAATATGCATCACACAGAGTGACAGCGTTCATATTATCAAGATATAAACGAAGCAATCATATAGCTTGCAGCACAAAGAATAGGGAGTAGGGACCATCTAACATTCCTCGCCGGGCATGCAAAAGCCTATCCACAAATTCAAGTGTTGTTTTTTAATGTTTTCAAGATATTGAAAAAGCCCAATTTCTTAAACTTTGAAATGATGTTCTTATTGTGTTTTTTCAGGTCCGAACTTAAATAAATAAATTAAAAAAAAAAAAAAACACTTAAAATGTAGTTGGGCTTTTCAAAGCCCGGCGCATTTTCCAACTCTAGATGATTTCACAATGGACAAGAGTGTAAGCTCTCCATTTTAGCATTCATGCCTTTTTACTGTGAAATATATGAAAAGACGCCACAACCTATATCCTATCTCAATTATTATGAAGAGTTTAAACATTAATGGATAAGATATTGTAAAAACAAATGAGGAAAGTTAATAATACACAAACAGAATAGCCGTCACCAAATAACAGGCAGAATACATGGAAAACAGCATTGTTTCAAGGAGACATTCCAAAAGGACCCCTTTCACTCAAGAAAACAGTAGAATAGAGCAAGGATTTAGTTGAATTTTAAAGTAGAATAAATGCAGTCTTACACCTAGAGTGGAGAAAACACGAGGCAATATAACTTCAGTTTCATGCAGTAGCATTCTTGCAGTAAATGTGATATGAATTAAGGGGAAATTATAGAATGAAACCAGTAAGCAATAGTTTCTGCAAACATTTAGTCCAAATCCAATGCGACAAAAAAATGTACTAGGTTAAAAGATAAACAGAAAAATCGTAATATGAAATGGACATATCAGTTAAAAATTCAACAGCGTAACATGAGCTTACTATCTGAACATCAGAATCATCAAGCGATATCGGCGGCGAATCGGGAAGCCTAACTTCTCTCGATTGTACTTGTGCTCTGTCAGACGGTTTCGGAGGCTACATAAAAATAAAAAATAATTATAATAATGATAACTACGATCTCTTCGTGAATCACTAAAGCAAAAGGAATGAAAGTGTACCGGATAGGAGAGGAGGGACTGAAAAGAAGATAGAGAATTGTGAATGGCGTGAATGAGCTCGATTCGTTGAGCTGGCGACGGAGGCGAAGGGCCGAGGAGTGCGGATTCGATTGTGGTGAGAAGCTGCTTTGGAGACACCATTTGTGAATCTCTGGTTCTTTCTCACTGAATTGATACCCTAGAATTGACAGAGAGCATAGAATAAGATAAATTGGGGACAAATTGGGCGGGAAAATGGGAGAGGAGTTGGGGGACTGGGGAGTTATGTAAAAACCCTACTATCTATATGATATAAGCCCTAATAGTTTTGATCGTGCAGGTCAAGTGAGCGCGACTAAGGGGAAAGAATTGTCTTAAAACGCCGTCGTTTAAACAAGTAGGATGCTTTGAAAAATATTATTATGAATATAAAGTAAAATATTCTTGGTACATTTTGGAAGAACAAAATTGAAAAACAGAATTGTCATTCATTTTTTTTTTTCTGAAATATGACATATTTGTTTTTCTTTCTTAAACATTTCAATATAAGTATAATTTGTTTATTTTTCTAAATGAAAAACATAAATTTGATATTCTTACAAAGTATTACTTTATTTAGAAAGAATGTCTAAATTTAGGGTGTGCTTATTTATGGGATCGGGGAATAGGAATGAAGAATTATTTTCATTGACATTGTTTACTTCAATTTTTTTTTATTTCAGAATGATAGTGGGAATAATAGGCCCACTCCAATTTGGATAGCTAATGGGAGTTTCATTCTCGTCACCTCATAGGAAATAATAAATAATAAATTATTAATTATTAATTCACCCCTAAATTAATAAATTACTAATTATTATTAATTTAATTAATTATTAATAAATTAGTAAGTAGTATTTTATTTTAAATATTAATAATTAATAAATAAGTAGTAGATTAGTAATTAATAATTAATGATGAATCAATAGAAAATAGTTAATAATATGTAAATTAATCAATTAATTAATTAATGAGTTTATCATTAAGTAATTTAACAAAGAGAAATTAGCAAAACTAGCCAACAAAATTTTGTCATTTGCCAAACTAAACTACGATGTTTGGCGTTTGCAAAAATAATCAACTTCGAAGAAGTTGGATCTCCGAAGTTTTAATATTTTTTCTTATATTTCAAATTTTGGAGATCCGAAATTGAAACTTCGGATCTCTGAAGTTTTAATTTTTTTTTTTCATTTTTTTAGTTTCTTAATTTCAAACTTCGGTGATCCAAAGTTTGACTTCGGATCTCCGAAGTCTTACTTAGGATATCCAAAATTGGAAAAAATATCTATAAAACTGGGCATTTCTCATTTTTTTTCCCAATAAAACAACAAATCATTTTTTATCAACCTATTTTCCGAAGTCTCTTCACTCTCCTAAGTCTAAAATGGAACAAGTACTTCTAACTTTCTACACTGAAGGGTGCTGGAAGAAATTAGATAATGGCAGCGATGAATATAAGGGATGATAGATTTTTTATAGCTAGTTGATGCAGACACAACTTATGAGCAGTTAGTGGAAATATTGTACTAAGAAGTCAGATGGAGTACAAAATCAGCATGACAAGTTTAATTTCGTCGTATCTACGGCGACGTATAGTTATTGAAATTAGTAGTCAAAAGGACTGAGAGTGGTTTTTAAATTTTCATTTAAATGTTGTTCAACAAAATAGTGTGGTCGAGCTATATTTGAGTTGAGATCAGCTTACTGCTAGCGATAGTCAACAATCTGGAGGTCGTTCTTTGTTGAGTTGTAATATAATAAGCCAATTAGTTTCAGTGTATGTGTCGAATGAAGTTCCCTGAGACAATTACACAACGGGTAGAGATTATGAAAATGTCTATAGAGTTTGCCTAGGCAAGGGGTTATGGTCAAGTGGTGGGTTTCCTGGAGCAAGATGTACACAACAGATACCTTTCATTCTGTGTATGGGAGATCATCCATCATGTTGGTGACCATTCGGATTAGGTCTTGCTAGAAGAGTTGTCAAGTATAATATTACTTTATTTTACTGAACAAACATTTAAAAATAATTTTAACTAATGTTTGATTCTCAATACAAGTTTGAATATATTACCACCAAATGAGCGTGATTCGGCGGGATGACCGAAAACAAATAGAAGACCTTCACAAGATAAATAAACAGTACAAGTCATATGTGGTCGATGTGGCGAGGTGGACACAATAGACATTCATGTATGACTTCGCTTAGCCAAAATCCAAGTTAACATTGATTTTGTTAAAGCAATTTAATTATCAATTTCTCTGATTCTTCACATTGTTGTCGCTTTCTCTGATTATTCACGTTTTAGTTTTTTTTATTTAATTTTTATACAATATATGAATTGAAAAAAAAAATAGGTTTTTGGACTTATTTGTAAAAAACATATTTATAAACAAAAATAGTTAACTATAAATCAAAATAACAAATAAAAAGATAAACTATTATGAGAATGTGAAGAAACTTCGGAAAATAAGTTGACAAAAAATGATTTGTTATTTTAGTGAGGAAAAAATAGGGAATACCTGATTTTATAGATATTTTTTCTAATTTTGGATATCCTAAGTAAGATTTCGGAGATCCGAAAATTGAAATTAAAAAAAAAAACTAAAAAATGAAAAAAAAAATTAAAACTTTAGGGATCCGAAGTTTGAACAGTGGATCTCCGAAGTTTGAAATTAAAAAATAAAAAATATTAAAATTTCGGAGATCCAAAGTTCTAACTTCGGATTTCCGAAAATACAAATACTTTGGTGTAAATTTTGGAGAATTCAACTTCTCTGAAGTTACTACAAAGAAGTTAGCTATTTTTGCAAACGGTAAATGTTGTGGCTTATTTTGGCAAATGACAAAGATTTTTAGCTAGTTTTGTTAATTTCCCTTTAATAAATTACAAAATTAATAGATAATAAATTAATATATAATTTTAACTGGGTATATTTTTGTATCTTATTAACAATTTATAAGTAATAGAATAGTAATTGGTAAATTATTAATTAATTTCAATTATGATTCTTACAGTTAAATAAACAATTTATTTCAATTCTGATTCATCATTATCCTTCTAACCCGGTTTGACTTCGGTTTATTGTGATTATTCACAATTCCCAGCCCACCGGTCCAACTCCACCTAACTTAATATAAGATTCATATAATATAACCTAGCAAATTTTTTAAACCCACTTCCCCCAGTCAAGCATAAGGTCAGCATAATCAAGGAGAAGTTAAAATAGTCAAATTTTGATCCAATAGAGGAATTACCCCCATTGAATTGAACTCCCAAAAAACCAAACATATGAGGTTATTTTTTGAAGTAGAATATATATATATTAAAAGAAATTAAATGATACAAGAATGTATGGGGGCATACTCTCCCTCCAATAGCCTAAAATCACATTCTTACGCATAGTTTGAGCAACATTATGAGCAGACGTATTGCAAATTCTTGGTCTAAACTAAAACCTTACAAAATTCCAGTTAGAAGCTGCATCTTTAATTTCAGAGATGATCTAACATATCTCCTTTGTGTTTTGAATCCTCCAAAATGGAAAGCGTGGAAATCGATCTAAACATGGAAGGCTTTAGGATCCAGTTGCCCCCATAGATTAAAATCCGCTCTCCATGTCTGATCCTTCATCTATTGTCTTGTCCATAATTTTCATCCCCATAAGATGCTACGCCAGATAAAAGATAGTTGGTGTCCAAGTTTGGCTTCCAAGAATAAGTCATTTTTTGAAATACCTAGCTTTAGCACCTTCGCCATTAAAGAATTTAGCTCATTCAATATTCTTCACCCTTGTTTTCTAATAGAGCTTGGTTGAATCCATCAAAATTTCTAAATCCAAGCCCCCATCTCACTTTGACTTACTCAAATTCTCCCAACTAGCCCAATGAATTTTCTTTTCATCTTCTGTTCACCCCCACCAATAAGTTGTGATTGTCTTTTGAATATCTTGACAAACCCGAAAGGGAAGACATGGAAATCGGTCTGAACGTGGAGGGCTTTAGGATCGAGTTGCTCCCATATATTAAAATCTGCTCTCCATTTCTGATCCTACATCTAATGGCTTTTACATAATTTTTCTCCCCCACAAGATGCTACGCTAGATAAAAGATAGTTGGTGTCCAAGTTTGAACTCCAGAAATTGGTCATTTATGAAATACCTAGCTTTAAACACCTTCACCACTAAAGAATTTGGCTCATTCAATATTCTCCACCCTTGTTTTTCTAGTAGAGCTTTGTTAAACCCTACAAAATTTCTAAATAAACAACTTATTTTAATTATGAGTCATCATTTTCCTTCTAACCCGGTTTGACTTCGGTCTATTGTGATTATTCAGAATTCTCAGCCCACCGGTCCAACTCCAGCTAACTTAACATAAGATTCATATAATCTAACCCGAAAAATTTTTTAAATCCATTTCCCCTAGTCAAGCATAAGGTCAGCATAATCAAGGAGAAGTCAAAATAGTCAAATTTTGATCCAATAGAGGAATTCCCCCATTGAATTGAACTCCCAAAAAACCAACCATAAGAGGTTATTTTTTGAAGTAGAATATATATATTAAAAGAAATTAAATGATACAAGAAATGTATGGGGGCATACTCTCCCTCCAATAGCCTGAAATCACATTCTTACGCATAGTTTGAGCAACATTGTGAGCAGACGTATTGCAAACTCTTGGTCTAAACTGAAACCTTATAAAATTCCATCTAGAAGCTGCATCTTTAATTTCGGAGATGATCTAACATATCTCCTTTGTGTTTTGAATCCTCTGAAAGGGAAGGCGTGGAAATCGATCTAAACATGGAAGGCCTTAGGATCAAGTTGCCCCCATAGATTAAAATTCGCTCTCCATTTTCGATCCTTCATCTAATGTATTTTCCATAATTTTCCTCCCTCATAAAATGTTACGCCAGATAAAAGATAGTTGGTGTCCAAGTTTGGCTTCCAGGAATATGTCATTTTTTTTTTTGAAATATCTAGCTTTAGCACCTTCGCCATTAAAGAATTTGGCTCATTCAATATTCTTCACCCTTGTTTTTTTAATAGAGCTTGGTTGAACCCCTCAAAATTTCTAAATCCAAGCCCCTCATCTCACTTCGACTTACTCAAATTCTCCCAACTAGCCCAATGAATTTTCTTTTCATCCTCTGTTGACCCCGACCAATAAGTTGTGATTGTCTTTTGAATATCTTGACAAACCCCCAAGAGATTTTAAACACACTCATAGTATATGACGATATGGCTTGGATAACTACTTTGATGAGAGTTTCTTTACTGCTACTCGAGAACATTTTATGATGTCAGTTTCAAATTATGCTTATGAGTTTAGTCTTTAAATCACCGAAAACTTGCTTCTTGTTTCTGCTATGATTGACGGCATGTGTCAATAATGCTGAACCGCAATGTTAAGCCCACAAATATGTCTGATTGCTTCCTTGCTTCCTTTATCTGGGCTGAACTGAACTGGAGACTTCTCTAAGTTGAAAATCTGGCCCGACGCAGCTGAGTATGTATCGAAAACTTCCTTAAGAGAAGTGCACTCTTTCGTAGAAGCTTGAGAGAAGACAAAACTATCGTCCGCAAAAGCAAGTGAGAACTGAAAGTTCCTTCGAGAACTGAATGCCATTAAATTTTTTATCCACTTCGGCCTTGTTCAAAAGGGCACTGAAAGCTTCCATGCAGAGAATAAACAAGTAGGTTGATAATGGACATCCATGTCGGAGTCCCCTATGTGGTGTTATCCATCCTCTAGCTTGACCATTTATCAAGATCAAAAAGCTTGTTGAAGAAATACAGTTTTGGATCAATCTTCTCCATTTCTCCGGAAAACCCATTTTCAACAAGACCGCATCCATAAAATTCCACTCGATCTTATCGTAAGCTTTGTTAATATCCAACCTTAAAGCCACCAACATTTTTTCCTTTATTTTTTTTTCAATTTTTCAGCTTATGCATACACTCGTATCACATAGTAATATTGTCTTAAATGAGTCGGTTCGGTATGAAGGCATTTCAGGTGGGAGAGATGATGTCCCCAAGGAAAGTTTTGAGTCAATTGGCTATTGATTTTGCTATGATTCTGTATATGACATTGCAGAGGCTTATATGACAGTAAGAGGAAATTTCCTTTGGTTGGTTTATTTTTGAAATATATGCGTTTAGGGTGTGATTAAGATTTGAAACATCGGCAAGGTTGTTTAGGACTTCTAGACATGTATGAGATACTTGGCCCCTTATGAGTTTCCAATATCTTTATAAAATTACCACAATGAGCCCATCAGGGCCAGTGGATTTTGTAGGATACATTTGCTTTAAGGCCTCCCAAATCTCGTATTGGGTGAATAATGCTATAAGAGAATGAATCATGGACTCGGTCATCTTTTTGGGGAGGTGTAGACAACAGGACCAGGGCGACGCCGTTCCTAGGCTCGCGGCACTAGTTGGGAAATACTAAATAATATGGAGTCGCCACCCGGTGTGAACCGGGACAAATATTTAAGGCCGCACTCACCCCTCGCAAGGGAAGACCTCAAACCGTTGGGTTCAGAATGGTCTCTTACTTATGCCACTTGTAATGAAAGGATTTATGTAATAATTTAATCAAAGCTTAAGTAACACTTATTTCCAAGAGTATCATGCTTCTAAATTCTCATATGCAAAATAAAACTTATGCACACATTTCACATATATCTCATATCTAAAATCGCATGCTTAACATATATCAAAATAGCAACGAACATACAACTTTATTTGCATATTACATTCAAGAAAACACAAGCACACATATTAACCATACAAGCATACATATGGGCACTTTTCCAAGTGGTACGTGGAATTGTATCCCAAGTACAGACCGCACTACCGTCCATTCGGAATCGGCTACGGAATTTACGTCTGAGTTTCCATCCGATATACCGCAAGAAATAATACTCAAATGTTATCACGACACAAGCATATGAATTGTAATTCATTAACATAGTTGTATTCATACATGTGGGGATAGACTAGGAAAACTATGCATGAAATCTAATGAAGATGACTCGATTCAGTGGGTGCGCGTTCGTGTAGCGTTCGTAACGCGTTCGAACGGTAAACAGAAGGTTCGCGTTCGTGTAGCGTCTGATAACGCGTTCGAACGGAAATGAAACAGAATGCTCACGTTCGTATAGCGTTTGTTAACGCGTTCGAACGGAAATGAAACAGAATGCTCGCGTTCGTATGGCGTTTGATAACGCGTTCGAACGAAAATGAGACCTGATGCATGACAAGGAAAAATACATGCGCGTTCGAGTTGCGTTCGTAAACGCGTTCGAACGGGAACAGACCTGATGCATGAAATGGGACACAATACATAAACAACAAAATAAAGGGGGGGCGCGGCGAAGTACTGCCGTAAAGGTGGCCTTTTGGGGCTCTTGATCTCTCAAAGAGAGGACCTTTAGACCAACATACTAAGCCCATGCGCTCGACTGAATCATGCATACATAGAATGAAAAGCAATAATATTAAACATAGTGTGCCCGATTGAACGTATCTTGTATCCAACCGAACACACATCAACCGGCGCGGCGAAGCCTCGTGGTAAAGGGCTTTAGCCCCTCCCCATAGGGGGTCTCACATCGCACTTACTAAGCCCATGCACTCGGTTGAATCATGCATACGAAAATAAAGACAATCATATCAAACCAAGTATGTCCGATTGAACGTATTTCGCATTCAACCGAACACACATCAATCGGTGCGGCAGAGCATCGTGGTGAAGGATTTTAACCCTCCAATTAGGGAACCTTTCATCGCACTTACTAAGCCCATGCACTCGATCGTATCATGCGGGAATAGACAACATGCAGAATTTAAATAACAAGAATTAAATAAACCAAAACAACACAAAACAAGAGAAGGTGCCGTTTACTCAAGTGGTACGTGGAGTTGTGTCCCAAGTACAGACCGCACTACCGTCCATTCGGATTCGGCTACGGAATTTACGTCTGGGTTTCCATCCTATATACCACAAGAGACGACACTCTTCCATTCATCCAACACCCACAACACACATCGTACACACAACAAATGCCGCAAATACAGAAAATGTAATCAAAATAAATAACTAGAAATTACATAAGAATAAGTGTGAAAAATACCCTCAGGTCTAACCTTTTAAGCTGTCTCTCGGACTTGCGTTCCACGAAGATCGAAAGGGGGTAAAGCTCCGCAACTTTTCTGGTTCACTGGTTTGCCTCTTCCTTCGCTGTTCGGCCACTCAAGCTACTGTTCTGACTCCGTTTTGCTGCCGTTTCCTTGTGGTTTTTGCTGCCGTTCCCTCTGTGTTTTCTGCTTACTGTTGGTGGACTGTTTTGATGTTCTTTTTGTGTGGTTTTGTGTGGTTATTTCAAGGATGGTAAGTGTCTTTTATGTTACTATTTTTTGAGGGATTTTAAGGACTGTTTTGGTGTGGTTTAGGCTGCTGCGTTTTGTGTGATTTTCGGTGGTGGTTAGGGGTTGTTTTGGTGTAATTTTCGGTGGTGTGAGGGTAAGGATTAAGGGAGTGATATGCTTGTGATGTCTAGTATTTCTTGCTATAATTCTTGTGTGAATTGTGTGTATGAGGTAGAGAGATTGGAGAGGAGGGATGGCTAGGTTAGGGGTTGTTTATATAGAGAAGGGCTAGGGCTTCACCTTGTCTCACAAGGAAGAGATTTGCTTCCAAATTTAGGAGAGATGAGAAAGGTATACACAAGATTGAGGGGGGACAAAATATTTTAAGTTAGGAAGTTGTAATATTTAATTTGTGTTGGTTTAGGAATGCAAATATTTTTTAATTGGTAGATGTCTTATTAGATTAGGAAGTCAAATATATGATTGGCTTTAATTGGTTAGGATTGATTTTAATTAGGTGTATCTTCTTTTTAGTTTTAGTATATATATATTTAATTTATCTAAGTTAGGCATGATTTTAGTTTAAGTTTGGTAAATGTTTTATTTAATTATTTAATTAATTTAATTATCTTATTTAGTTAATGTTTTAATTAATATTTATTTATTTAATTGGGATGTGTTTTATGGGCTTTGGGGGGCTAAATGGGCTGAGGTGTGAGGCTAGCAGCAAAACCAGAATTACCGGCACCGTTCGAACGCCTCCTCGCACGCGGCACGAACGTCCGCAATCTGCACGAGGTTCGAACGAAGTAACGAACGCAGCACCAACGAAGACAGTGAACTTGTGGAATGAACTTGATGACATACTTTTCCGAATTTCCCCTTCCGACCTCCGTTTCCGCAATATCTTTAGCTAAAAAGGTAGTGCCCCAATTGAGACTCATCATCGGGTTTCACATGCGAAAATGCAATGCCTACAGGAGGCTTTCTGTGTCTTGATGAATCTGTACTCGTGAAGGATTTGAAGAAGTAAAGATGTTTTCGAAATAATCATATAATTATTATTTATTGAAAAGTTTTTAATATTTTTATCACGTATGATAAAATTTTATTAAGTTATTGTATTGGTGACGTTGTAATATTTAGCACAATTACACATATTATATATTTTTTTTGGAAATGTTGAAAACTCCACTACCAAACAACCTGACCTGAGAGCAGGTAAAACCCCCGACTGCCCCAGGCTCTTACAGGAAATATATCTCTTGAACTCGAACTCAGGACTTGAAAACCAAATTATAAACTTTTTGTCACCAAGTCACACTTATGTCACTCGTATATCCTTTATATTAAAGAATTACTCCAAACTCGACATGATGCAATAACATGTCAAGCTACGATACTTATGTTGAGTGGATGTGTTGTAATTCACTTTTTAACATGCATAATTCAATCAAATTATTACTATCAAACATGTAATAAAACATAAACACAAAGACTAGAAAAAAAAACCTAAAATTTGTTGAGGAAGATGAAAACTTAAACCAAGCCGAGATTCCTTTGTCCTTAAAAACTTATTAGCCCCGCCTCGGTACTTTACGGATTTCTTGTGGCTAATATTCTCCCGGAATAACTTGGTTGCTTCTTGTTAAATAGACATTTATTTCTCCAAGAACTTGAACTTGAAAAAATGGTGGAAACTCTCTTTTATTTTTAGACTCTCTACTATGTCTATATTTTCCCATAAAATTGAATCAAATGAATAGCCTAAAGGAGTCTATTTATACATATGGAAGGTTGCTGTCGAAGAGGTAATTTTAGACTAAATGATGCAATCTTTTAAATGATTATAACTCTTAAATGCACCTTTAATCTCAAATGGTTTTATCCTTCCATATTAGAGGATATGTCCCTTCAATTTGTGTATTTCCCATAAGGCATTTATTAAGGGACATGTCTTTTAATATGACATCCTATAAATGCACTTATTAATTAGAAAATTTCCTACAATCCCCCATAATTTTCTAATTATCAATGTAGACACTTAAGAGAGTTTCCTTGAAATGAAAGTGCTTCAATATAGGTAGCTTTTGCCTTCAACATTTCCTAGTGAATGACAATCGGATTTACTTAGCAAACTAGTGACCCATTGTTGGGGTTTTGGCGCGGGCGCAGCGGAAGCTCGCGGTTCAGGTGAAATCATAATTTTAAATTTTTTTAAATTACCGAATAAATTATTCAATATCCAATATGAATAATTTATTCATATTTCACCTAAACATATTTATTTGATATCAAATAATGACATAAATAGTTAAGAAATATCGTGAAACTTTTACGAAAATGTTTTTCCTCAAAATGGCATAAAACGCGTTTTTGACCGAACCGACTACCCAATGCACATGGGGTTTGCCTAGGTCAGCCCCAACAGTACTAGGGCAGTTCATGGGCTGCCCGAACAGTGACCAATTCACTGTTTGGGCAGTCGTCACCCGGTTGGCTCAAAAGTCACCCGGTAACACCATTTTTCGCCATTTTCGCATATTTCAACTCCGAAACAGTTTCCGGCAGTTGTTCCAACAACCAAAACACATCCAGTACATTTACATGACATAATTTTCATCACCATAAACACAAAATTTCTAGATCTGATCCAGAAACCAAAAATATCAAATTTTCATGCTTTAATCCAATTTTCTTAACATTAATCAAATTAACCACAACACCAATCCAAGTCACCACCAATGAAGCACCCAAGAACAATTCTAGGCATTACAAGAGTGGTCATAACACTCTAGAATGGCAACATATCATCAAATGATCAAATTGAACAAATATTACAATAATATCTTTCAATTCAACTTCACACATGCAATAAGCCCTCCATTCCATCTTCCAAATCCAAAACACCCAGATTCTCAAGAAAAGAAGATACCCTAGAGTCTATCTAGATGATCAAGAACAAAAAACATGCTTTACAAGCTTAGGGATATTGAAAATTACCTTTAATCTATTAATTTCCTTGGGCTTTTTCTTTATTTTCTTTGCTTTTCTTTCTTGAATCATCAAACAATTTGAGAGTGTTTTTGGAAGATGAGTGTTCGGCCATGGAGCTTAACCACAAGAAAAGAAAAAAATTTCTCTTTAAAAAAAAAGGGTGACCGACTTTGGGGGGGGGGGAGTATTATGGTCATTTTCCAAATTTAATCCAATTAAATTAAATCAAACTTTATGTTAGCAAATAAAATTTGCACACCTAAAGTGTAATTAAAACATGCCACATATATCAATAATAATTAAACATATTCCATAACATTTATGTAATATGAATATTATTTAATTATTCAAATATTTAACATTTAAATATCTAAATAATTAATTAATAATTATTATTATTATATATGTATTTTTATTTACATTAAATATCAAATACATATATTAATGGCATCTGTCAAAATCTCATTTGACAATTAATTAATATGTATCAAATCAAATTTTGTATCAAATACTAATACACATTAATTATTAATTGACCAAAATTCCCAAAAGCATATGTTTTCGTTTAACAGATTAAATGGTTCGAATTAACTCATTTAATCCGATGAAGTATTATGAATAATCGGTATTATTCATAACGCGTTGCCCAAGTGCTCAACGCGTACACTTCATATTGTGGGACTCTCTAAGTTTAGGTTTATCCGTCACGAAATCCAATTTCGTATCCATAATTCACCCACTCATGAATTATGACGACCATGGATAATCTCACTAAACTATGCAAGTTGAGGTCATTGCATACGTATAATCCATCTGTCATAGGCTATCCATATTATACCTGAGATATAGATAACAACGTCAAATCCTTATGGTATAATATAGTAGACTTTTAAATTTTCGATCTCTAAATAACACTCGGAACTTGCTTCCGAAGTTATACCACAGCCATAGATTTACTACATCGCAAACACGTGTAGGATACATATGTCCTGTACACGGGACTAACAGATTATCTCTTAATACGCACTGGATATCATGAGCATCAGTCCACACCCAACAAACAGGCGGAAGTCTGATCTAAATAGATCGGTGACGTGACTGACATCAAAGTGTGGAGGATAATTTATATATCTACTGTGGTATCTCAAGTCGAATGACCACTATGTCCGCTCAACTCGAGAAGATTCTTATTGACGTTGGTGTACTATCTATTAGGAAATCTTCAGTGAGTCTCTCAGTGTTTATCAAATAAACACCTACATGTCTATACGAGTCTCCCGAGACTCATGATTCATTGGGATAAACCATCGAACCAAGTCATGATATACGACATGTACTAGTCTCAGCGGATTTTACTAACCGACTCGTGTTAGTAAATCTTGACCTGGAACTTTATTTAAGGATATACAACTTATAGTGACGCTTCCCAATGTCAATTACAAACTACGTTGTAATTGCACACTATGTTGTAAATCCTAGGGTCTTTGTCTAATATATACGTATCACTAAATCGGATTTAGTTTCAATCTAATCTTAATTAGATATCTAATCGTAATTAGATCGAATATGTATATAAAAGACAAGAGGTGCTACCATTAAATAAGTAATATTATGGAAAAATGCATTGTTCGTATTCATGAATCAGACATAAATAAGACCTGGATTGGCACTCCGAGCACCAACCTTAACTCTCATAGTCTTGAAATGTTCAGCCGTTGGTGTAAACCAAGACAATAGCCATCATACAACTTCACTTCAATCATTTCGCATTCTATGGTTGTGTTCAATTCGGCCATGAACATTGGTCATGTCCCCTGTAAGCGGCTTCACTTCTTACTTGAAATAGGTGATCTACTGTAAAAGGTAATATGTTTTTGTTCGACAATTATGACCCATAGCATCACTATTTGTACAGAACATGATGTTGTTGTACAAATTAACTATATGACAAAGGAAATTGCTCTTTTATCATTTGTAATTAGATTACCAATATATATAAATGATAAAAGTCCATATGATTAGTACCAGATTAATAAGATATGAGACAATATTAATCCATTAAGGTTTAATCATTAAATATCCTTAGTCGTAGTATTATTGAGATTGGACGTCGATAATGTGGAATAGACTAGTATTACACTTGTGCGTGTTATGGAAGCGTAACGACATAATTCTCGTATATTTGGGTATTGGATACTCATGCAAGTGTAATAGGAGGTTCTGTTTACCGATGGTACGGAAACAGCTTCGCTCTGGATAGACCCATCGGAATCCCATTGGTAGTATGTCTATGTGTCTATGGGAATCTGAATCAGGGTAGGTGTATTTGGTCTTAATCTGAGACTTGCATCGCTAATATTTGCGACAATCAGTATACTTTGGTTTTGGTCGTTCGGGGCTTTAACAGGTCTGTGTACGCCTCTTCTGGGTATACTGAGAATCGTAGTATATTGGGTATGATGTCAAGATGGAAGTATCACTTCATTCATATGGAGATGATGATCACGCATGATACAAAACTAGTACTCTTAAGTACTGCAGTCATCGGGATAATATGACTAGGTCATGATTATCTGATTATAGAGATTAGTTACCAGAGATATGATATATGTTTCGTACGAGGCAGACACAATTCCAGCCCTAGGCCTAGCATGTGATATCGATACTGGATCGCAATATGCAATACTTAGTATACTACGCCTGTTATAGATGATATATTCCTTAAAGAATATTTCTGGAGAATTGGGTAGACATAGTTCTTTGCTAGAAGCCAACCATGTCTTGTAAATCGGTAAGAACGCGGTACGAGGTATGCACGTGTTCGGATGGTCCGATGATCGTATTTACTGCCAACATATCCAGGGATCTCATGGGTCGCTTCCCGAAGATTCACCGATGACGTATGACTCGAACAAAATTAATTTGAGATTAATTATTAGAGAGAGAAAATTAATTTAGGATTAATTACGGCGAGAATTTATCTGGGATAAAATTCGAATAGAAGAGAGAGAACGATTAATTTGGAATTAATCGATTAAATAATATATTTGATATATTAAATGAAATTAGATTTCAACGGGGAATTAAAATTGGATTTTAATTCGGGCGAACGAATTAATTTAGAATTAATTCGCAAGTGACTTTTGTAATAATTTTGCAAGACATTATTATTTAATTAAATTGGATTTAATTAAGTCGCAACGGAAAATTCATTAATTCGGAATTAACGAACCCGAGCCCGGAATGTGTTTAGAGGGCCCACTCGGATTTTAAATTTAAGTGGGGCCCATAAGTCACATCACCTAGTCAACTTTATCAAACTTTTGCTTGATGGAAGTTGTTAGTTGTTGGTGATGGCTTGTAAAACACTCAACTTTGAAAAGGTGAATGACTTTTACCAAATCTTGGATTTGGTATGTGAATTTTTGATTTTGGAAAATCATTCACACTTCACACTTTTTCATTCCCTTTTCTTCTCTCTTCACCATGAAACTCTCCATCTCTTTGCTCTCCAAATTTCCGAGAGTTGCTCTCAAGAATAAGGAAATTCTGTAGCAATTTTTCCTAAGCTAGCACTTAGAAGGAGTCTACAAAAGTGATAGGGAAACATCCCTTGAGTTTGGACTTCAAAACTGTTGGGGTTGGTGCTCAGAGCGCCAATCCAGACCGTATTTATGTATGATTCATGAATACGAACATCCCATTATTCCATAATATTACTTATTTATGGTTGCACCTCTTGTTTTTATATACATATTCGATCTGATTACGATTAGATTGAAACTAAATGTGGTTTAGTGATATGTATATATTAGACAAAGGCCCGATAATATATAATGCAGTACACAGTTACAAAGTTAGTTTGTAATTGACATTGGGAAGTGTCACTGCTATATGAATATTATCAAACATAGTTCCTGGTCAAGATTTGCTAACACGGGTCGGTTAGTCAAATCCGTTGAGACCAGTACATGTCGTATATCGAGACTTGGTCCGAGGGTTTATCCCAATGAACCATTAGTCTATGGAGACTCGTATAGACGTGTAGGTGTTTATAGTGGATAAACACTGAACGGCTCACCGAAGATTCTTAATGGATGGTACACCAACATCAATAAGAATCTTCTCGGGTTGAGTAACATAGTGGTCATTCGACTTGAGATACCACTGTGGATGTATGAGACATC
Organism: Zanthoxylum bungeanum; assembly: GCA_019454045.1. NCBI lineage: Eukaryota > Viridiplantae > Streptophyta > Magnoliopsida > Sapindales > Rutaceae > Zanthoxylum > Zanthoxylum bungeanum. Next base: position 95,605 of record SKCR01032190.1, read on the forward strand.
CTCCACACTTAGATGGCAGTCACGTCACCGATCTATTTAGATCAGACCTCCGCCTGTTCGTTGGGTGTGGATCGATCCTCAGGATATCCTGTGTGTGTCAAGATAGGATCCGTCAGTTTTGTGTACAGAGCATAGGTAGTCCATATATAATTAGCAGTCTGTTAAATCTGTGGCCACAGTATACATCGGAAGTAAGTTCCGAGTGTTATTTAAAGATTGTTAATTGATACGTCGACGAGATAATACCTATAGAGATTTGACGTTCACATCTATATCTCTGGGATTATCTGGATACCTGTGACGGATAGATTATACGTATGCAATGACCTCGACCTGTATGATTCAGCTAGTTTATCTGTGATCGTCATAATAGGTGGATAGATTATGCACATGAAATTGGATTTCCTGACGGATATACCTGAATCTAGAGAGTCTCAATAATGAAACATACTCGTAGAGCACTAGAGCAACATTTATGAATAATGATGATTATTTATAAATCGTTTAATCGTTAAACGAAAAATACATGCGAACGGGCCGAACCGTCATTTCTTAATTAATGTGTATTTGTATTTAATATATGATATTATTAAATACACATTAATAAATAGTCAAATAAATGTATTTGACATATATCATTAATATATGTATTTGAGATATTTAAGGTAAATATAATACATATATTTGATATATTTGTATTTAGTTAATTATTTAATTATTTAATTGTTAAATGATTAATATAATTAAAATATAAATATATCACCAAATGATAAAGTTAGGAAATGATTATAAGTTGCAATTGTTGACTTATACATTAAAGGAAAAGGTTGTCAAATTGATTTTGACTTCTTAAGATATTTGTTCAAAATTGTTTGAAAAATAAAAATATCTTTTTTCTTTATTTCTTTATAATTTCGGCCAATACACTTAAATATAAGAGTTATATTATTCTTAGTTGCATTTGTTGACTTAATTAAATATCTAATAAAGTGTTATTAAGATATTTATGCAAGTTGACTAAATGTAAAGTTAAATGAAATTGAAATGAAATTTGGTATATATGTATACACAATTTCGGCCAAGGGCATTTTTTGTCCTAAGTATAAATTGTTTTCATTTCACTTTCATTTGATAAACTAATTCACTTTGACATAAACTCCATTAATGAAAACAAAGGAAGCTTGTGAGAAAGAAAGAAGAAATCAAAGAAAGCTTGGTTTTTAGTAAGTTTCTTCAACTTACTATTAGAGAGGAAAATGTTCCTTAGGATCTAGGCTTTAACATATGATGTTCTTAGGTTATTTCTTTCTTTGTTCTTTGTGTTTTTGATGATGGAAGTTTTGGTGAAAGTGTTGAGCATGTGTGATGAAGGAAGATTGTGACTATTGTAGTTATAAGCTTTCTTTTAAGGTTTTGGAAACCTTGTTGCTAATCTAGAGTTGTTGACCCACTCTTAGATGACCTAGATTTGATCTTGAGTTGTTTCATTGTGTTGAGACTTTGATTGGATGGAAGAAACATGATTGAAGTATTGGATTTAACCAATTTGGTCTAATTTGTCCAATTTGAAGAAATTGGAAAATTAGGGTTCTTGACCAATTCCAAATTTGGGGATTTTCATATATGTTGTGCATTTGGATGTGTATATGATGCATATAAAGTTTCATGTTCATTGGATTACATCTTGATGTGTTTTGATGCATGAAATGACAAAGTGCACAAAATGGCACCTTGGAGGTGCATTCGGCCAAGGATTAGAAAAATGGGATTTTTGGTGCTTTTGGTGTTTTGATGTTTTGAACATGCTAAGTTCATCTTAGAAATGATTTAGAATCATTCAAAATTGATTAGATCAATTTCGGACTAAAATGGACAAAATATCAATGTAAGGGCATTTCGGTAAATTCACTTGAATATGATTCATTTGAATTTTAATTTCATAATTTGATTATTGCATAATTAAATAAATATGTTTATTTAATTAATCCGAGAAAAAGTTTTGAAATCGGAAAATTTTATTTTCCACCGCTTCCGCTGCGTTACTGGATTTAGCCCCTAAAACCCCTACAAAAACAACAAAGCTTGGAGCTAAACATACAATCAAAGAGGAGCTTGGAGCACTACACAAAGGTTGGGAAATTTTTGTTATCTCTAAATCCTATAGCCGATCAAAGTGAGTATTTTTTCCGCAACTTACTTTGTTAATTCACACAATTTTATGCTTAATAGATCTTTGGCATGTTATAGGAGAACCCAACAGTTTTTACATGCATTAAGACTCTTCTCCTAATATAGTGATCATTAAAGCCTTAGTTTATCCTAACGTTGACAGATAGCACTCTGCGTCATTATAGGAATTGAAAAGAGTACAAAACTCTTCAGTGCTTGTTTTGAATTGCACAAAGTTTTTGTTGTCCATTTTGAACCTAGATCTTGGGATCTCCAGTCAGCTAGGTTGGGTTTCTACAGTGACAATTCTTAATTTATAGGCTTCAAGTCCATCTCTTTGATGACTTCTCAACTTGCTCTCTTGGTAAACCTTTAGTAAGTGGATCTGCTAGGTTTTCCTTTGACTTGACATAATCTATTGAAATTATACCGCATGAGCATAGTTGTCTTATGGTATTGTGTCTTTGTCGTATATGTCAAGACTTACCATTATATATTGTATTTTGGGCTCTCCCAATAGCCGATTGTCTATCACAATGTATGCTTATAGCTGGCACTGGTTTTGGCCAGTTTGGAATATCCTCTAAGAAATTTCTAAGCCACTCCGCTTCTTCTGCTGCTTTGTCTAATACTATGAACTCAGACTTTATAGTAGGCCGGGCAATACACGTTTGCCTTGAGGATTTTCATGACGCAGCTGCACCACCGAGTGTGAAAATAAATCCACTCGTGGATTTGGAATCCACTGTATCAGATATCCATTTAGCATTACTGTATCCTTCTAGATTAGTGGGATATCTTGTTTATTATAGACCATATTTTGACATTTCTCTCAAATACCTCAAAACTCTTACTATGGCTTTCCAGTGGTTATGTCCTGGATTACTCGAATATCTACTAAGCTTGTTTACAGCTTGAGCGATATCTGATCATGTACAATTTGTGAGATATATCAAACTTCCGATGATTCTCGAATACTCTAATTGTGATACACTCAAACCGGTATTCTTTGACAAATGAAGAGTTAGGTCCATAAGAGTTCTAGCTACGTTTAAATCTCATTTGTTATATTTCTCAAGTATTTTCTCAACATAATGAGCCTGAGATAATATGTATCCATCTAATGTTTTAATCTTAATTCCTAGGGTCATATCAGCTACTCCTAAATCTTTCATGTCAAATTTGCTAGTCAATACTTTCTTGGTAGACTGAATCATCTCATGATTATTATCAATTATCAGCATATCGTTTATATAGAGATACACAATAACATATCATTTTTAGTTGATTTAGTGTATACACACTTATCACACTCATTAATTTTGAATCCACTTGATAACATTTCTTTGTCGAATTTCTCATGCCATTGTTTAGGTGCTTGTTTTAATCCGTATAAAGATTTTACAAGTTTGCACACCTTGTGTTCTTCTCCAGGAACATTAAAACCTTCTGGTTGTTCCATGTAAATCTCCTCATCCAAATCACCATTTAAGAATGACGTCTTTACATCAATCTGATGTATTTCAAGTCCAAATATAGTTGTTATGGTTATAAACATTCTTATTAAAGTGATACGAGTTACTGGTGAATATGTATCAAAGTAATCAAGACATTCTTTTTGTCTATAATCTTTTATGACAAGTCTCACATTGTACCTATCTATTGATCCATTCAACTTCATATTCCGTTTGAAAATCCATTTGTAGCCCAGTGACGTACAACCTGGAAGAAGATCAACCAACTCCCAAATATGGTTATGAATGATAGAATCAATCTCGCTATTGATTGCCTTTTTCCACAAAAGTGCCTCCGAAGAAGGCATTGCTTATGTATAACTTTGAGGCTCATTTTCTAACATGTATGTTAGAAAATTAGGTCTAAATAACTTATACGTTTTTGCTCTTTTGCTACGTCTAGGTTCATTTTCCTCAATATTTTCATGTTGATCTGATTCTTGGTTAACCTGATCACTTTATAGCAGTATCAATGGTTCTTTTGTGAGACTTCATTTTTTGGTTTTATTTACAAGGAAATGTCTCTTCAAAGAATATCGCATTCTTTGACTCAATTATCATAATTAGATTGATGTCAGGAATTTCATACTTATGTGCCAAGAATCGATACACATTACTGTTGTGAGCATATCCAATGAATATACAGTCAACATTTTTTTGGTCATATTCTCACATTCTTAGGTTTAGGAACCATCACTTTGGCGAGACACTTTCATACTTTCAGTTATTTTTAGGAAGGTGCATGACATTTCCACAATTCATATGGTGTCTTGTCCAATATTTTGTGAGGTAACTTGTGTAGGGGTTTTATTGCGGATATCCGGTAACGCAGCGGAAACACGGGAAAATCAATTTTTCCGATTTCAAAACTGTTTCTCGGATTAATTAAATAAACATATTTATTTAATTACCCAATAATTAAATTATGAAATAAAATTCAATAAATCAAATTTATGTGAATTTACCGAATTGCCCTTAAACTTTGTATTTTGTTCATTTTAGTCCAAAATTGTTCAAATCAATTTTGGATGATTCTAAATCATTACTAATATGAATTTAACATGTCACAAATTTCAAAACATAAATTGCAACCAAAAACCCAAAAATTATTAGCCTTGGCCGAGAGCCTCCTTAGGGAGCATAATGTGCATTTTGCATTTTCCATGTTCAAAACACATCAAGATGAAATCCAATCAACATAAGATTTCATATGTATCATATACACATCCAAATACACAACATAAATGAAAAGTCCCAAATTTGGAAGTGGTCTTAAACCCTAATTTTTCAATTTCTTCAAATTGGACAAATTAGACCAAATTGGTTAAATCCAATACTTCAATCATGTTTCTTCCATCCAAATCAAGTCTCAACACAATGAAATAACTATAGAACAATTCTAGGTCATTTAAGAGTGGATCAATAACTCTAGAATGGAAACAAGGTTCTAAAACCATGAAAAGAATGCTTATTACTACACTAGTTACATTCTTCCAACTTCATACATGCTTAACCCCTTCATCAAACTTTCATCCATCAAAAACACAAAGAATAATGAATAGAAAAACTTAAGAACATCACCAAGTGAAGCCCACAACAAGAGTAACAAATTACTCTCTAATGGAAGGTTGGAAATACTTACTAAATTCCAAGCTTTTCTTTGATTTTCTTTTATTTTCTCTCTACATTATTTGCTTTGTTTTAATGGAGTTTGATAAAGTGTATTCAAGGTTATGAAACCCTAAAAGAAAACAAAACAATATATACTTAAACATAAGGCCTTGGCCGAATTTTGTATATACCAAAATATCCAAATATTTGATTTTTGCTTTATTAAATATCAACTTGCCAACTTGTTAAATAATGATCATTACACTTTAATGATATTTTCAACTTAGTCAACAATGACAACTTAGTCATTAAAACAAATATCTAAACCTTAAGATATTTATATTTTAATTAATTTAATCATTTAACAATTAAATAAATAATTAATTAATTAAATACAAATATATTAAATATATGTATTATATTTACATTAAATATTAAATACATATATTCATTTATGATATTAGTCACGACTCGTGAAGGCTTGGCGTTGCGACGCTGATGTCATGATGACGTAAGGAATGACGCTTGTCGGCATACTAAATTATTATGTTGACATAATGATGATACACGTGCTGACGTGGCGATGACATGGCGATGACGAGTTTCGGCAGCATAGTAACTGAGGTGCGTCGCGACGTAGAGGGTGCTCACGTCGCAACGCAAAATTCCATTTTTTCCCTTTTGTCAATGTTTCGCCGTTTTAGCCCTGATCTGATTCCATTGAGTCCTGAAATCTTATTTATCTACAAAATAACACAAAACACATCAAAATATTCACAAAACTCGAGAAACTATACAAAATATTAAGTAAAAATGGCGGTAAATATTGATATATTTTCCGCTTATCACAACCCCAAACCTAACATTTTGCTAGTCCTCGAGCAAAATAATAAAATAAAATACAATTAACAACTTTAAAATTATATTAAATTAGGCCACTTTCGTAGGGATCACGATTGCATTTAGTGTATGCAACAAGCCTTTAAACCCCGATGTATCCCTAGTGGACGAGTTGTAGTCTCGTGAGGGCTTACAGCGGCGATACCCTCAAACGTCACAACGAAAAATAAAAACAAGATACTAGTCAACTATTCCCCACCCTCAAACCTAATTGAGACATTGTCCCCAATGTCTAAAAAGAAGAAGGAAAGTTTAAAAGACAGTATCTGGTTAGAGTGAAATTAAAAAGAAAATTAAGGGTTAAGATCCAGATTTATTCGACATTTCTTACCACGATCATTATCAGACCAGATTTTCTTGGAAAGGATATGGTCAATTTGTGGTTCAAAGGATAAGAATTGGTCAATTAAATCATTGGCTTATCCGACAGTGAAGAGGGTATCTTTTACGGGTTTTGATAGGAACCCATTTCTTTGGGCATCATCAAGAAACACACAAAGAAAGTCATAAAATCCATCAACATTAAATAGTCCAAGTTCGCCGAAGATAATACTGTGAAAATTTCCTCCATCGTGCCCAAGCCACCTGATAAAGTAATAAAAGCATCAACACAGTTAATCATTTCAACAAGTCGTTCGACTAATGAATTTTATTTTATCTCCGCGGTTATCAGACACTATTCCTAAAGAACGACAATAAGTATTACATGTCAAACGTGCACTTTTGTAGCAAACACCTAATATTTTAGCTCTTATTTTCTTAGCATAGGTGATTTTTCCTAAACCATGTAGAAATGAAATAAAAGAGTCAGATGACTCACTTACTAATCAGACCCGTGCTTCAATAATCCAACGAATGTCATTAGGAATACCTTTGATAATCAGAAGTCTCATTCGTTCAATGCGAGCCTTGTAGACTTTCATCAGAGAGTTTTGAGGGAGAGAATGAAAATGCTTCTGAAGATTTGCGAGAACGTCTTCCATCCTGTCTGTGACTTTACCTACAAAAGTTAAACAAAAAAAAAATAAAACACACCAAATCTCAATATATACAAAAATTGCATGGGATGCCTCCCTCCTAGCGCTAAGTTTAACGTCGTCAGCTAGACATGACTGTCCGAACGTTAGAATGGATCTGCAAGTATAAGACTTTTTTTTATCACTCAAATAATTCTCCCCAGTAGTGTTTGACACGCTGGCTGTTTACTCTGAATGTGTTGTTGGAGTTGGGGTTGTATATCTCAACTACTCCGTAGGGTAACACCTGAGTAATATCAAATGGACCCGACCACCTTGATTTCAGCTTTTCAGGGAAAAGTTTTAACCTTGAATTGTATAACAACACCTGCTGACCTGGTTCCAATTGTCTTCGCATTATTTTTTTATCATGCCACTTCTTGGTCTTTTCTTTGTACAGTTTGGCATTCTCATAAGTATGAAAGCGAAATTCCTCTAATTCATTCAGTTGGTGGAACCGTTTCTCTCATGCTGCTTGAAGATCAAGATTTAGCTTCTTCAGTGCCTGGTACGCTTTATGTTCGAACTCCACAGATAGATGGCATGCTTTCCCAAACACCATTCGGTATGGGGACATACCAATATGTGTCTTGTAAGCTGTCCGGTAGACCCATAATGTGTCATCCAGTTTTGTAGACCAGTCTCTCCTTGTTGATCCAATCGTTCTCTCCAAGATTCTCTTGATTTCTCTGTTTGAAACTTCAACCTGTCCATTTGACTGCGGATGGTAAGCAGTGGCAACTTATGAGTAACTCTGTATTTGGATAGGAGTGCATCAAAGTATTTGTTGCAGAAGTGTGTGCCACCATTACTGATGATTGCCCGACGTGTTTCGAAGCGAGTGAAGATATTCTTTTTAAGGAATTTTATCACCAATTTTGAATCATTTAATGGCAGTGCTGTTGCTTCAACCCATTTGGAAACGTAGTCTATTGCAACCAAAATGTAAAGGTTTCCAAATGATAGAACAAAAGGTCCCATAAAATCGATCCCCCATACATCAAATATCTCCACTTCGAGAATGCTTTGAAGAGGTCCTTCATTTCTCCTCGAAATATTTCCCGTTCTTTGGCACCTGTCACATTGATGAACAAATAAGTGAACATCTTTAAATAAAGTGGGCCAGAACAAACCTGATTGTAGGAATTTGACTATAATTTTATCTCCACTGAAGTGTCTGCCATATGGTGATGAATGACAATGCTGCAGGACACTATTGACTTCCTCATGTGGTACACAACGCCGCAATAACTGATATACACAACGTTTGAATAGGTACGGCTCATCCCAGACATAATGCTTAACTTTTTTTTAAGAATTTCTTCCGTTGTTGATGTGTCCATTCCAACGGCCATTTCCCCGATACTATGTAGTTTACATAGTCAGCATACCATGGGAATTCCTGCTGCTTGATGGTGAACAACTGTTCATCTGGAAAAGTTTCTTTGATTGTCAGTTTATTACCAGTTGTTCCTCCATTCTCAAGCCTTGACAAGTGATATGCCACTTAATTTTACGTCATCTTCCTGTCTCGGATCTCCACGTCAAATTCTTGCAGTACAAGCACTCAACAGATCAATCTGGGCTTAACATCTTTCTTTGCGATCAGGTATTTGATTGCTGAATGATCTATGTAGACCACCACATTGGGACCCAGCAGATAGAAGTAAAATTTATCAAAAGCAAACACGACTGCGAGTAACTCATTTCAGTTGTTGTGTAGTTAAGTTGTGCTTCATTCAAAGTTTTACAGGAGTAGTAAATGGTGTGGAAAATTTTTGCTTTGCGTTGTCCCAAAACTGCACCTACAGTAAAAGCACTAGCATCGCACATCACCTCAAATGGAAGCGTCCAGTCTGGTGTTACTATGATGGGGGTAGAGACCAGCTTCTTCTGTTTCAAGATCTGAAAAGCATGGTGGCATTATTTGGTGAAATGGAAAGACACATCTTTCTCCAGCAGATTGCATAGTGGTTTAGCAATCTGGAGAAGTCTTTGATAAATCTCATGTAAAATCCTGCATGTCCGAGAAAACTACGAATTCCTTTGACGGATGATGGTGGAGTTAATTTTTCTATTATCTCGATCTTTGCTTTGTCTACCTCGACTCCCTTCTGGGAGATCTGATGTCCCAGGACAATGTCTTCATGTACCATGAAGTGGAATTTCTCCTAGTTGAGTACTAGATTGGTATCTTCACATCTTTGTAACACTTTTTCTAGATTTTACAAGCAGTGGTCGTACACAGAAAAATCATCCATGAAAACCTCCATGCTTTGTTCTATCATTTCTGAAAAGATGGCCATCATGCAAAGTTGAAATGTGGCAGAAGCATTACAAAGTCTAAATGGCATCCTGCGGAAAGCAAAAGTACCATACATGCATGTAAAATTAGTTTTCTCCTGATCTTCTGGGGCGATGAAAATCTGATTGTACCTCGAGTATCCGTCCAGAAAACAGTAGAATTCATGTCCTGCCAGTCTGTCTAGCATCCAGTCAATGAATGGTAGTGGGAAATGATCTTTCCTTGTTGCTTTGTTCAACTTCCTGTAGTCCATGCATACTCTCCATCCAGTCACCGTCCTTGTTGGAATCATCTCATTCTTTTCATTGGTGACTACAATCATTCCTCCATTCTTGGGTACATATTGCATAGAACTCACCCAAGTGCTGTCAGCGATGGGGTAAATGATGTTGGCATCCAACCATTTAATGATTTCTTTCTTTACGACCTCATTCATGATTGGATTTAGTCTCCGTTGATGCTCCATTGTGGCTTTGTAATCGTCGTTCATTAGGATTTTATGCATGCAAAATGATGAACTGATGCCTCGGATGTCTGCTATAGTCCAGCCAATAGCTTTCTTGTGCTCGCGTAACACTCTCAGCAACTTATCTTCTTGCACCCATGTTAGCGACGAAAAAATAATCACAGGCAAATTAGAAGAGTTTTCTAAGTATGCATACCTGAGATGGCTCAGAAGTGGCTTTAGTTCCAATTGCGATGGTTCTTCAATCAAGGGCTTGATTCACTCATTTTTTCGGTAATTCCAAGCTTTCCACATGTGGTGTCGATCTGAAGCGAGAGGGTCCGTCAAGATAGTTGATACATTCCAGAATCTCATCATCTAGTTTTCTCTGTCAGTCATGTTGGTGATGCATGCTTCAAGTTTGTCAGTGGAAATTTACATTGCATCAGTATTCTGGATGATACTATCTATTACATCAAGTCTGAAACATTCCTCCCCTTTTTCGTCATTCGGGAATTTCATGGCTTTGAAAACATTGAATGTAACTTTTTGGTCCTGTACCCTCATGGTTAGTTCACCGTTTTGTACATCAATAATGGTTCGACCTATAGCCAAGAATGGTCTTCTGAGGATGATGAGTACGTCTTTGTCTTCTTACATGTCAAGGACAATAAAATCTGCAGGGAAAATGAATTTGTCGACTTTGACCAATACATCTTCCACTACACCTCTCGAAAATATGAGCGATCTATCAGCAAGTTGCAGAGTGACTGAGGTGGGCTTTGCTTCACCAATCTGCTGTTTCATGTAAATAGATAAAGGCATCAAGTTAATACTAGCACCTAAATCACACAAAGACTTACCGAAGTAATGTTCTCCTATGGTGCAAGGGATGGTGAAACTGCCAAGATCTTTCAACTTTGGGGGCAGCTTCCTCTGAATGATGGCGCTGCATTCTTCTGTCAATGCTACTGTTTCGTAATCTCCCAATCTTCACTTTCGTGACAGAATATCTTTCATGAATTTGACATAGCTGGGCATTTGTTCCAACGCTTCTGCAAATGGAATATTGATATGCAGCTTTTTGAAGATCTCCAGGAATCGAGCAAACTGCTTGTCAAGTTTATGTTTCTGGAGACGCTGTGGAAATATGGAGGTGAAGTAAATCTTTCTCGATCATTTTCTTTTGCCTTTTTTTCCTCCATCTGTGGATCTACTTCGTTGCTTTCTTTTGGAACTTCCTCAGTAGATGCCTTGACTCCAACATCTTTGTTGATTTCAGTGCCGTTTTTCAAAGTAATGGCTTGACATTGCTCATTCCCTCTGTTCCTTGGATTTGGTTTTGTGTTGCTAGGAAGGTTACCTTGCGGTCTGTAACTCTGAGCAATTGCCAGTTGTCCCAAATGATTTTCCAGAGCCTTTATAGAAGCAGATTGGCTTTGATTCAATGCTGCTTGGGCTTGAAACATAGCATCATATTTGGCTTCTTGCTTTTTCATCTGAGCAAGCACGTCTTCTATTCCTGACTTCTTCTCATAATCCTGGCTTTTATTCTGCTGTTGGAATCCCGGTGGTGGATTGTTCCCTTGCCCTGCAGTGTTGCTCCATGTAAAATTGGGATGATTCCTCCAACCTGGGTTGTAGGTATTGGAATATGGATTGTTTCACTGTCTGTTGAAATTGCTGACATAATTCACCGTCTCATCATGTTGGTTGTAAGATTCTGCATTTGATGCTCCTCCATATGGTGAACTTGTGGATCCAGCATTACCCTACATGCTAAGAGTTTCCATGAATTTGCATATCTGATCCAGCTTAGCATTCATTGTTGTGTTGGCTCATACTTCATGGATTCCTGCTATTCGTTGAATCATGCTCATTTCTGTTGGCCACAAGGAATTGTTGTTGGCCATTTCTTCAATTAATTCCTAGGCCTGATCTTCTCCTTTTGCCATTAAAGCTCCTCTAGTGGCAGCATCTATTGTGGTTCTCATTAGTCCAAAAAGTCCATTGTATAAGGTTTGGACTTGTATCCATTTTGCAATCTCATAGTGAGGACATTTTTGGAGCAATTCCTTGTATCTTTCCCAAGCTTCGCATAGGGATTCTGAGTCATGTTACACAAAGGACGTGATGTCATTCCTCAGCTTTGCTGGTCTGGCTGGGGGAAAATATTTTGCAAGGAATTTGGTGGCAAGAGTGTTCCAAGTTGTGATGGAACCTACTGGTAGTGAATGTAGTCAAACTTTAGCTCTGTCTTTCAAAGAATATGGGAACACACGCAGTCTCATTGCTTCTTCTACCGCTTGGTTGTAATTGAATATGCCGCAAACTTCCAGGAAGTTACTAATGTGGGCATTAGGATCTTCAGTTGTACTTCCCCCAAACTGAACTGATTGATGTATCATCTGAATGCATGTTTTGATGTCACACGTATTTGTTGGTAAGTGAGGAAATACAATGCGTGATATAAAGCCGTCAACCACCAGAATTGTTCTGTCTCGAATGGGAATTGGTGGTGCAACTTCCAAAGGTTCAGGTTCTTGATTGTTCATGTTGATCAGTGCTTCTTGGCCTTCTCGCCTTTCCCTTCTCAATTGTCTGATTATTCTTTCAATTTTTGGGTCAAGCGGGCGGATTTCAAAGCTTCTGCTCCTTCTCATGTAGTGTCTGAAAACCTGAAACACAAGAAAACAAAAATAATAAGTAAAAACAAATTAGACACAAGTAAAAGTATCTAACCCCAAAATTAATGGTAAAAGATAAATAAGTCTCCGGCAACGGCGCCAAAAACTTGACCGGTGGTAATCACACACGTGTATTTAATTTACTTAAAATTAAATACAAGAAAGCTGTAAATAAACAAGCAAAATACTATCTTCTTAGTATTCTTAAGGGAATCCCCATAAGAAAGTATGAAAATTTCAAATGAATTCGGCCTCAATTTATAGGCAAATTTTGGCTATGCGCGTCGCGACGCGCGTCAATGCTTGACACATGGCACGCGGATGTCGGCATCTGAATTATTGGCTCGGCATCGTGACGCGTGAAGGCTTGGCATCGCGACGCTGACGTAAGGAATGACGCGTGTCGGCATACTGAATTATTGTGATGATGTCATGATGACGTAATGATGATGCACGTGCTAACGTGGTGATGACATGTCGATGACGAGTGTCAACAGTATAGTAACTGAGGGGTGTCGTGACGCAGAGGGTGTGCGCGTCGCGACGCAAAATTCCATTTTTGCCCTTTTTATCTGTTTTCGTCGTTTTAGCCTGATTTGATTCCATTAAGTCCTGAAATCTTATTTATCTACAAAATAACACAAAATATATCAAAATATTCACAAAACTCGAGAAACTATACAAATTATTAAGTAAAAGGGCGGTAAATATTGATATATTTGCCACTTATCAGGTTTCTAACACGTTAGGGTGGAACTGGGATGGTTTAAAGCTGTTTTAGGGAAATTCTGGTCTTCGCGTCGTGATGCAAGGCATTGCGAGTCGCGACGCGCTTAATTCCAGAAATGAATTGCCTGAAATTTCCATTACACGTCACGACGCGTGCAATCCAGAAGCAAATCTGCACAAATTCTGCAGTATGCGTCGCGACGCTAGGCCAAAATTCAGGCCTAAAATCAACTTCTTCATGTCTACATGCCCAAATACATTTCCATACTCATTACAACTTCTACTCATCAATTCATTAATTTTCATTTTAAATATATACTAAACCAACACTCTTCAATCTAATTCAACTCTTGAATTTTATGATCCCAATTTCTCATTATCGGTTTCCAAGTAATTGATCCTTAATTAGTTCAACCAATGACAATGCCTAATATGGTTCTATCATAAATATATATCTCTACAACCAAAATTTTTTAATCCAAATTTCGGTCAAATGATCTTACCTTATCTTTGTTGAATTTCTTCTCATCCTACAAGTCTCATGGATGCCAAACCCTTTTTCTTTGCCTCTTCCCTCTTTTCTTTTTCTTCTTTTATCCTTTTTCTCTTCTTCTTCTTCCTCCATCATGTTTTCTTCTTCTTTCTCTTTTTCCAAATTTTGTGAAATGGTAATAGTAACTCTCCTTTTATACTAGGGCTTGTTTGAAATTGGTAAAGTATAGAAAAGTTTAGAAATTTGCAGAAATTTTGAGAAATCTCTAGAATGACCATTGGGTACTATTTATCTAAATTTCTGTTCTGTATTTTTATCCCGTTTCTGGTTCGAATTTGGAAGAATGTTCAACGCGGAAGTTGTAGATCTTAATCTCAGCTTTCCGGCGATATAAAATTCATAAAAATCAGACTTTATATTAGAAATTTACGGCCCAAATACCATAGATTGTTCAGAATGGAACATCATAAAATTTCGTATCGGAATTTCGAAGGATTTACCGATTGTCCCCAAAGTCATTCCATGAGTGTATTTATGTCCCAACATAATTTATATTATGTTACCTTCGTCCCGTGATGTAACAGTACTACAATGTAATAGTAGTATAGACTGCCGGTCGTTACATTAATGAAATTATAAGTGTAAAATGATTTGTTTCTCTTTCATTAAGTGTACACTTTTTAATGTTCATCATCATAAACAAATACAAGGTTAAAACCATTCTTGCTAACAAGTGAGCCTGAAACCAAATTCTTTCGAATATCAGGAACATATAAAACATTCTTCAATGTAAGCTCATTCCCGGATGTCATCTTTCGAACCACTGTGTCTTGCCCAACCACTCTAGAAGTCGACGAGTGTCCCATATTCAAATGATCGCCACCATCGACCTTCTGATATGAAGAAAACATCTTACTATCTGCACATATATGACGAGTAGCTCAAGTGTCTATCCACCATTCTGTCGGGTTCCTAACCAAGTTGACTTCAGTTACAACTGCAGAAAGGTTCAACTCTGATATATCAATAGTTAATTGCTCATCTTTAGTGACATGTACCTCATTTTTCTTTTTTCTTGCCTTTGTCATGAGACTTCTTGTTTCTGCAGTCATTTGCCATTTAACCGTTTTTTCCAAAGACGTATCACTTCCTCTTGAACTTCTTGTTTGGTTGGGAAAAATCGGCTTCGCTGTTCTTTCTCTTTCGGTTACTCTTTCCACCCTCGACGATATTGGTCTTAGACTCTATAGTCTTGTAGTTAGCCTTCTCGAACTTCCGGTTGTCCTCTTCGATCCAATCGAACTCCCGAATCTTCGAGACTCATCTGTTTTTTTTTGTGTTTCAGATAATTCCTAAAGTCCTTCCATGATGGAGGTAACTTTTCAATAAAATATCTCGTATAGTTTCATTCTCTCATCCAATATTTCATGAATAATCAATTGCAGTTTACCAACTGAGACATTACCGTCATTGAATCTATCGTTTTATAATTAAGGAACCTACCCACGATAAATTTCTTTTGTCATGCATCCTCTGTTTTGTATTTCTTTTCAAGAGATTCATAAAGAATCTTCGTAGAAGCCATGTCTTGATACACATTATATAGGGTATTACCAAGCCCTCCCAATAGGTAGTTCTTGTACAAGATGTCGTCTGACGACCATGTCTCAAATCGTAGCTGCTTGATTGTTTCTGTTTCTCCCTCCACAAGACCCGAATGAGCTTCTTTGAGATATTTAGCCAACTACAGTGTTGTCAGATAGAATAGTATTTTGCTCTGCCACGGTTTGAAGTTTGCTCCACCAAACTTATCCAGTTTCTCTCCATGAGCGACCAGTATTGTGATATTTCCACTAGCCATGTGTAACTGAAATTTCAAACAGTAATCACAACGATCAATTGTATGATCTAGTTTATGTGTTACACTAAGAGTCCATTTATTGTTATCTTGGATAATAGTACCAAATAACACAAGTCCTTGAATTTATGACTAAGGTTTCTTATGATAGGTCAAAAAAAGAATATTCCCAAAGAATGAGGGAGGTCCAGTGTAACCATTTAAGTCTCTGCTGATGAGCGGAAAATATATCAATATTTACCGTCGTTTGACCTAATATTTTGTATAGTTTCCTGAGTTTTATGAACGTTTTGATGTGTTTTTGTTTATTTTATTGATGAAATAAAAAAAGAGACTTAATGGAATCAATCAGGACTAAATGTGGAACAAGTGAGGGCAAAAACTGGACATGACATTTGGATTTTGGAGGATGAAAACTTGAAATGGTGTTCTAACGAAGTACAATTTTGGAAATTTCAGCTTTACACAATTGTCGTATTTTGGCAATAACTTGTTATTCCAATATCGGATTAAGGTGATTCAGGTTCCAAATGAAAGAAGACTCAAATATCTAAAACTCTGACACTCATAGGAATTTCGAATTCTGAAGATTTCATGACCGAAATTGATGAAAAATCTGAAAGTGTGTTATGTATAATTATTAAAGTCATTTTCAAAACAAAAATAAAATAAAATAAAATAAAATAATGAAAATTGTCAAACTTCCACCAAACATGCTTGCGTGTTTGGTGGAGGATTTGGTGCCATGTTTTGTGGAGAAATTGGTGGAGAAATTTGTGGTGAAATTGGTGGAGGCAAAATTTTACCTATAAATACCAAGTCATTTCATTTGTAAATTTCATACTTTCCTTGGTTTCTTGAATAAGAATTAAGGATTGTATCTTGTGTGTTTTATTTAGTAGTTTTGTAATGTATTTTTATTTTTATTTTTAGTAGTATTAATAGTTTGAGTGTTTTTATTTTCTTTTATGTTTAGTAATTAATTTCCGCTAGGGGAAGGGTGAAACCTTTAATATGATAAGGTAAATTAATCTCACTTAATTTATAATATGAAAATTATAATTTAATAATATGGATTAAAGTTGATATCGCCTTAATGGCTGGTTTTATTTATTTGACATAATGTGACACCGCTTATATGGTCGGTCTTTAGGTGACAGGTGATTACCACTATATGGCTGGTTTATGGACAAATAATAACACCGCCTTTATGGCTGGTTTAACTTAATTGGGTAACACTGATAATTTCTATATTATAATAAAGTGAGATTTCTACATTTGAAATATTAAAGGTGGATCTCCTAACCCCCACCATTTTATTTTTAATCTAGGGAAGTGATGAAACACAATATTCACGAGTTTAATAATTGATTTTCTTTATATAATGGGTAATACTTTAGGCTTGTTTATTGAATCTTAATCTTAATGATTCTTGTTGCCTGATCACCAATAAGATTGATGTGATAAACTTAAAATGAATTTGAAAAATGAATTTTAGGTTTCAGCCTTAGATTCAATAACTCATGATCTCACCTTAGGGTAGATATCCCTTAGGTAGATTTCCTTACATGATAGACATATACCTGTCGGGCGTGGGTAGCCACAGTTGGAACTTGAACTTAATGAATTCAGGTAACTTGGTTAACATAGACATATGATTAATTGAGTTATTTTGCGTGTATGCATCTGACCATCGACAGAGGCTTTTGCATATCTTCGTGTTCCAGGTTAACAAACTGATTTATTACACATATATAAGAGAATCAATTCATCATTAGAATAATATTGTGTGGAATCACAACCCTAGATGTTTGTTTTTTTTATTATTAATTTCCTTTGTTTCATTTTATATTTTTATTTATTTATTTATTTAGCAAATCCATATTCAACCAACCAATCAAGAAATCACTCCATTCTCACCTCAATTAGATACCTGTAAATATTTAGCAGCAATAATTAATAACAACAGTAGAAATTAATTCATCGTGAGATCGATATTTTTATACTACTTGAGCAATACGTGCGCTTGCGTTACATGTGTGATTTCACCGATCACCTGCTCACTTAGGCTCTAATCGCCTTAGTGACAGAATTTCCTTAAACATTCTCTCAATAGAAAATCTTAGGCATTCAATCTTAGTGTTACAATTTAATTTTTAATCCAAAGTATAATAAACAACCAAAATACAAAAAAACTATTATTTTCCAAGATACTAATATCAACTTTATCACTTAAATTTTTGTGTTGATATGTGATAATTGAAAATATTTTAATCAACTTAAATCTATAATAACCAATTTTACAATTTCATTATTTGATTTTCCTAAGTTCATTAATAAATAAATCCTAAAACAGTAAATTACAAGTCATAATGTACAAGAATGATGTGTGCTAGACGTTATGTATTTAAATAATTTTAAGTACTTATACAATGCATAAATACTCAAATAAAATAATAATAATAAATATTACAGTGACAATTATATATATTAATTTTATTTATGTATTTATGTGAAAAAGTCATAACCCTCTGAATAAGTTTCTTGTATGTTTTGAAAAATAGACAAACTTAATCAAATAAAACCTCTTATTAATTACGTAACACAGGTCACAAAATACTAAATTTGAATATTTGTTAAAGACAATACAAATTCAATACACTATTTAATTATGGTTAATACCAAGCAAATATTATCAATTAATGAGTATAGATAAACTCGTCTCTGTTAGTTAATATTAATTTCATCAATTAAAGAAAATTGGAGCTTTTGGGCCGGACGCTATCGGCGTGACCGATGCATGCGAAAAGGTGGC
This sequence comes from Zanthoxylum bungeanum, assembly GCA_019454045.1. NCBI lineage: Eukaryota > Viridiplantae > Streptophyta > Magnoliopsida > Sapindales > Rutaceae > Zanthoxylum > Zanthoxylum bungeanum. Next base: position 114,147 of record SKCR01032190.1, read on the forward strand.
ACACAGCCACACATAAGGTGATCAAAATTCATGGCAAACTACAGTTTTAATAATCATATATATTTGCCACTATATTCTCAATAATCAAATTCTCAAGGCAAACTATCATTTATATCGTGTTTTTTTTTCTTACTTTCACAACTTTTTATAGTTTATTTTGTATGTGTGAATCATGCAAAAATTAGATTCTAAAACATAAAGATTGATAAGTTTTTAAGATTGTTGAGCGGATGTGTTGTAATTCACTTTTTAACATGCATAATTCAATCAAATTATTACTACTGAACATGCAATCAAATATAAACACAAAGACTTGAAGAAAAACCTGAAATTTATTGAGGAAGATGAAAACTTAAACCAAGCCGAGATTCATCTGTCTTTAGGAACTTATTAGCCCCGCCTCGGTGCTCTACGGATTTCTGGTGGCTAATGGTCTCTCAGGATAACTTGGCTGTTTCTTGTTGAAGGGACACTTATTTCTCTAAGAACTTGAACTTGAACTTGAAAAAATGGTGGAAACTCTCTCTTATTTTTAGACTCTCTAATATGTCTGTTGATGGTGTTTTCAGGCACTATAACATTTAAGACAGCACGACGAGGACAGAAGGGTAATTCCCTGACTGGTTGAGATCATCAGAACCGACCCGACCACAACATGTGAAAACCGACCACTTTGGTTCGGATGACCGAGCACTTTAAGGTCGGCAGAAACACTCTCAGCATAAAAGACTGTCATGACCGACCACATAAAGACCGACCAGACAGCGAGACGTATTCAAGATGACGACACCCTATTCTTACGGATAAGATAAGCAGATTATCCTACTCTCACAAGGAAATGGAGTCAGAATCCGAAAAGGAATAAGAAAAGAGAAGGGAATATCAGGCTAGGAATCCTTGCAAGGAGAAGAGACTAAGTTTAACTAGGATTTCTTATGCAAATAGGAGTCTGATTTCTGTATTACTATAAATAGGAGGGCATAGTATGTGTAAAAATCATCATCAAATCATCAACAAAAACTAGTGATCTAAATCTTCAAGCTCTGACTTGTAGAGATCGGAGGAGAGTGTTTAAAGTAATAAAAGTACCATCTTTTTTGTGTCTGTGGACGTAGGTCGGATCCAAATCCACCGAACCACGTTAAATCCCCTTGTTGATTGGTGTGTTTATCTGTTTTCTGCTAAATTTGCCTTTGGTCCCCCATAACCAAACAAATTCACTATTGAGGGAGAATTTCTTCGGGAGTGATATTCCAATATTACCCTAAGACCAAAATCAGCCGTCAACAATGTCTATATTTTCCACAAAATTGAATCAAATGAATAACCTAAGGGAGTTTATTTATAGAGATGAAAGGTTGCTATTGAAGAGGTACATTTAGACTAAATGATGCAATCTTTTAAAGGTTATAACTCTTCAATGCACCCTTACATCTCAAATGGTTATATCCTTTCATATTAGATGATATGTCCCTTCAATTTGTACATTTCCCATAAGGAACTTATTAAGGGACATGTCCTTTAATGAGACATCCTATAAATACACTTATTAATTAGAAAATATCCTACAAGTTATGGCTTTCGAGTTAACTCTATCTCTGTCATCGTATCTGATAGAGGAAAAATTATATTATGCAACGGTGGTATCACGTCACCCATATAATAATTCAGTAATATCTTACCACGCATACTAAATTAATAAAATACAACTAAATAAATAACAATTATATTTAATACAACTGCATATATTATATATTTATTGATTTATATAATACCACTTTACCTTTTAACATTGGTACTAAAGAATTGGAAATAAAAAGTGCTATGAAATTTCCTTAGGACGGCAACAATGAAAACTTTTATTAAATTATTTATAGCCCCTTTCAGTTTTTATCTATGCTTGCGAATTGTCATCGGATTTTAAGAATATGCTTTTACTACTGGCTTCTTAAACTTGTGATTCCACTCTTGTCATGTTCCTTTCTTTTTAGGACGGCCGCCTTCACAGCTTTGTGGCCTATGACAGTGTCGTGTTGCTTGCCGTTTCTTCCAGGATATAAATTCCTTGCATTTTTTAACTTTTGCTATTGACATTCTTATCAAATTTTCAAATAAAGTGAACAATAATACTAGACCAAGCCACGGTTCCGGTTCGAAACCGGAACCAGAATCGGAACCTAACTTGTAGAAATCGGAACCGAATTTTTTCGATTCGATTAGGGTTTTATCGTAACCGAACCGAAAATAATCGGATGATTCCGATTGGAACTGTTTGACCCAACGACTAATCATGCAAATGCATGCAGGCCCAACGACTAATAGCTGTTGGGCCACCCATCATATCTGATAGAGGAAAAATTATATTTATGCAATTCGTATTGTCTATAATAGTCCATATGTTAAAATATTAAATTATGTCAAAACATATAAAAGCATCCATAAAGATGGTAACAAGATTTGTCAATAATTAATCCATATTTTTAATAGTCCATTCTCTCACAGTTATGAGAATAAAATATTATCTATGTCAATTAGAGACTGTCAACAATTAGTCAAAAGTCCTAAATAAACTAGAAAGAGCTCAAATTTTATTTGAAAAATAATCACAATTTATATATATAATATAAATAAAAATTACAAATATTTTCATACCAAAAATTTCACTCTTTACCCCAGCAGGATGCAAAATAATAATGAAAGAAAAAGAAATTAAAAAAAAAAACTGAAAAATAAAATACGGATGACCTGAGACTCCACAAATTCTTAAGAACATAATAATTATGGAGAGAGCTGCGTAAATGAGGTGGTGAGGTGCTTAGCAAAAGTAGAATGCGAAAGTCTTGCAAATGGACAATTGCTGATTTGAAAATGTGATAATCCACCAACTTTACATTATATAATCACGGAATCTACATTATTCATCTTTATGTATTACTCCACCAACTTCAAGCATTATTCAATGGCCATGCATTATTTGAAAATAGTGGTGTGATGGTGTAGCCACTTCCATGATCAACAAAATCGTGCAGCATTTTTTTGAATCACGTCTAATTTGTTTCTGCATTATGAGCTGAAGGCTCTCTTTGACTCGATGATTTGCTGCCGTGGAATGTGTGATGGATCGGGTTGAGCATTTAAAATATTATTTTACCTATATAAGAATTAAAAATCAAAATAAAATATAAATATAAATATTATTTTACAAACATACTAATTTATGAGGAATATTAATGAAACTATAATTATAAAATAATAATATTCATTTTAATAAATATACACTTCTTATTGTTCATGTAATACAAGAGACTCCTCAAGAAGAAATGATCATTATAGGAAGGGATTTAAAACATGCATGTTGGAAAGGAATCGCAAAATTTAGTTCTTATATATTGAAAAGTGATATTTGTATAAAAAGAAGATAAAATTATGATAAATTCAATTACAAAATACTTATATTCTAATAAAATTATTTTTAAATTACAGAATAATGATATTTTGTGATTAAATTTGATTATCTATTACAAATGTCTCCACTCTGATTTGTCTTTTAATAAGAGGCAGCCAAGAGAATCTAATCACATATTCTTTATAAACTCGAGCCACAGAGCTTGAACAGCACAGGGGAGAAATTTACTAATGGAGATGACTAACAGGTTCATAACAATTAAGAATCCCGTAGATGGTGCCCCAGAAGAGTATGATTTTGAGATTAAGGCTGATGCTCTTTCTCTAAAACTTAAGCCTGGTTCCAATGACATTATTGTGAAAAATCTCTATGTATCAATTGATCCATACCAAATTAACCGCATAAAGAGTCACAGCTCCTCACAAAGTGCTTCAAGTTTTGCAGTTCGCATCACCCCCGGCGACGTAAGTCATCTTCAAGTTTGTTTTTTTTTTTTTTTTTTGTTTTCTTTAAATAATGTGCTGAGTCTCCTTTAATTGTTGACAGACAATTGATACTTATGGTGTTGCCAAAGTTGTTGCTTCTGGGAATCCTGAATTTGAGAAGGGTGACTTGGTTGCGGGGCTTATCAATTGGGGAGAATACACTGTTGTCAAACCTGGTGGAATGATAAGAAAATTTGACCCTATGGGGTTTCCTTTATCTTATCAAGTTGGAATTCTAGGTGATCAACTCAATCTCAACCTCATATATTTAGCCCGCCTTAATTATTTGTCACTTTTAATAATCAAAACTAAAACATATGATAAAAATTTTAGGACCCCAAATCCTTTCAAGTAGAGAAAAATTTATAGATCCCAATTTATTGGGGCTAGTCCATGGTCTCTCAAACCCCTACGATCATACATTTACAATTTTAATTCCTATATTCCAAGCTTATGTCGTTTGTTCTGGCAGGATTTAGTGGCTTGACAGCCTATGCCGGATTATTTGAAATATGTAAGCCCAAGAAGGGAGAGAGAGTATTTGTATCAGCTGCTTCTGGATCAATTGGACATTTGGTTGGACAATATGCAAAACTCTTTGGATGTTATGTGGTTGGCTCTGCCGGAACCAAAGAAAAGGTTGCTTTTGAACTGTGTATCTACTGATCCTTATAATCAGAAATTTATCAAAATCATGTGCGGAGACACATATAATACTAAATTTTATTAAAATCTCTCTTAATTTTATAGTTTGTTAATGATATAATTTTTATTTGTCCTCATTAAAATGAAAAGTATTTATAACTGGAGTGAGGCACACACGTGACTTGATATTGTTCCCGATATTGAGTTAGAAAAATATTATTATTATCTACTTCAATAACAGGTAACGCTGCTAAAAGACAAGCTTGGTTTTGATGATGCATTCAACTACAAGGAAGAAACTGACTTCAAGGCAGCTCTTAAAAGGTAACAACTTATATATATATATGAAGGTGTTCGTTTTGGTACCCCAAATTGAGGTCCTATTTTCCGTTTTAGCAATTTTCGATGGCTTTGGTTTTTTGTTGACTTTTGAGTCATATATTTGGTTATAAGTAGAGCTTTCATTTGAGAGTTAAAATCATCTCCAACAATAAATTCCAAGTAAGAGAACTTAGAAAGAGTGTTTAGTGGGGTTTTTTTTGGTTAAAGTTTTATAATACTTGTAAATTCTATTCAAGTAATAATAGAGTTATTATTCCTCATAAATATTATTCAGTAATCAAAGAATCACGGTAGTCTGATAAGTGTCATTTAAACATCAAAACAACATGCTATTAACAAATCAAACTAGAAAATACCAAAACCCTAAAACCTAAAACATAAAACTGTAGATTAAAAAACCAGTAATATGCAATGACAAATCCAAGTCGAGATCTCTCTCTGTCCTTAAGAACTTATTGGCCCCGTCACAGGTGCTTTACGGATTCGCAATTGACCTATGTTCTCCCAAGATAACTTGATTCATTCTTGTCCAATGAGCATTCCTTGACAAGTATATGAACTAGGAAAATAGAAGGAATTCTCTCTCAAAACCATAAGAAAGCAGTGACTCAAAACGGATTTTCGTTGTCTATCTTTTTTTGGATATGATTGCCTCTTTTATAAGGCATGGAGGGGTGCCAAAAGGGCACCCCTTGGGGTGAGATGCAACCCTCCTAAGGATTGCAACCTCCACTTGCACCCCTAGTGTCAAAAAGACATAAACACCCATCATTTAATGAATATTGCAAGAATTTCCAACAATCACAACATCCAGTGTCCACCGTGACTCCGTCCATGAAGTTTTGATCCCAAATTCAACATAAGAAATAGTCGGATCGTAATGAGTATGCATTCTTAACCCTGCTATAGCTCAAATGCATGGGTTCGAGTCACACATCTCGCACGAGGCCTCCTATACGTGAATTTAGAGAAACAAAGCCATGTGTGTCCGATTGGACACTAGAGCCCAAAACGGATAATATGGCCTCGATATGGGGTGCCAAAAACAAACACCTTCATGCAAGCACCAAAAACAAAATTGATGAGATACTGACATATATAAATGAATCAAATGAATTCATTTTTACAGGTACTTCCCTGATGGAATTGACATATATTTTGACAATGTGGGGTCAGAAATGCAAGAAGCAGCAGTTGCTAACATGAACACTAATGGTAGAGTAGCTGTTTGTGGGGTAATTTCAGAATATACAGATAGTAAAAAAAGAGCAGCTCCAGAAATGCTTGATGTTATTTACAAGAGAATCAAGATTCAAGGGTTCTTGGCAGCTGATCACTTGAATATTTATCAAGATTTTATTTCAACAACTTGTGATCATCTTCAGAAGGGCGTAATTCACTCGCTTGAAGACATTTCCGACGGTATCGAGAGCATCCCCTCTGCTTTCATAGGATTGTTTCAGGGTGGTAACATTGGAAAGAAAATTGTTCGAATTTCAGAAGAATGAAGTTAAGAATTTGGCGCGTGTTTTAATAATAACGCACGATTAAGATTGAATTACATTTAAATTATTATCCAATAATTCCTAATGTTTAGAAAAACTACCTTCCAAGAATTGACATACATTTCGAAAAAAGTGTGAGAATAATTAAATCTCAAGCTCATGAGCATTGTTTTGAAAAATGGAGTGGTTCAGTCAAAACGGGAACCGGCCATGAGTTCAGTGCAGCTAAACATCAAAATACGGCTGTCAAAACCGACAAATTGAATTGTACCTATTCATTCTTTTAATTTTTAAAATAAAAAATAAAAAATTAATTTTTTTATAATTTTTAATTAAATAAAAATATTTATGACATCGGCTGGTTCTGTTGGTTTTTTCAAAATGTTTTAACCGGTCAAAACCAATGACTCAGAGAATCTTTTCGATCATCAATCCGATTCTGAAAACACTGCTCACGAGAGCTCAAATTTTCTAATTAGTAATTCCTGGAATTTTTTAGCAATTATCACAGTCCTTTGAATTTTTTGTCAAAAAAGAGAGGGTAAGATTAAAATTTTATTTCCTAAAATTTTATCAATAAACCCTTCAATATCCAAAACTAAGGGAAATTTATAATAATAACTCATATTTCCAGTATAAAAATTGACCCATATTTTGGAAATATTTTTAATGGGTAAATAAAATATTTTGAAACCAAATTGCCTTCCATCACAAGTTGAAAATAGATCCTTATAAATCAGGTCGCAAAAATCTTAATCAAGCGTCGGAAACATATAAGATGGGCGTCCATAATCTCTTACTTGGGTTTTTTATTTATTTTAATTTTTAACTATTTTTAATAGTATACATGCATATAATTTATCCAACTTATACATCACACGAATAAAAATAACTTAATATTTCTTAATTTTTTTTTTCATATATGCATTTAAACGAACACTTAATGCACCATTACTTCTAATGCATTTAAACCACACTTTAACTCATTTTCATGCTAACCCAACCAAAAATACACAACAAATAGAAATTATAAACTTAAATTGAAGAAAATTTATTACTGAAATGGACCTTATTTGCCAAATTTCAAATTTTATGTGAGAGGGAAGGATTTCATAAAAGTGAATTATGAAGAAAAGAGAAGTGAAATGACATTGTTGTCCAGTTTGACTTCATTGGTTGATAAAAATAATTATTTAAATTGAGATTAATTTTATATTTGGATAAAATAAATGGAACATTATTATAAAAATTTCCCCAAAACTAATCCTATTTGTACATTAATTATTTCACATTACACTACTTTTTAAACCCATCATCCATGCAAGCACTCTTCATTATTTTTTCCCATATTATTCCTTGTTAGTTTTTCCTGTTTTTTTAATTGACATTATATTCTAAATCCCAATTTAGAACCCTATACAGTAAGGGAAATGAATGTTTAGTTAAATATATATATATATATTGTTGTGATAAAACATACACCAATAGAGGTGAATTGAGAGAAAACTCTTCTTTATTTTTCACTAAACAAAGAATTACAAAGCTTACACTCTTAAGCTTTACAAAAAACTCTCAAACATTTTACTCTCTATTCTCACACATTTGGGATGATTTGCAATGAGGATTAAGACCCTTTTTATAGTGCCAAAACCGTGTGAACAGTGCCACACGATTTTTGGCAGTTGTTTCCAGCTTCACCAACGCGTCTTGCTTTTGACAGCTTCTTCAACACATTTCTGCATCTTGCTGGCTTCCTCATTTTCCAGCTTGATGCCATGCATGCAACTTGCATGCAGACTTAGTCAACAAATCTCCCCCTCGGTGAACATTTGCCCTAAAATCTGAGCCGACCATCAATCACTCAAATCGGATCCTCAAAAGGATCATCCCTTGACTGCATCTGAATGACTGCCTACGTACTCTGTGTTGAGATCAAGCCAATCGTAGTTCTCCAAATATCCCCGCTTTGACTATGTGGAGAGTTTTTTCATCCCGGCTATGGCACGACAGATTTCAAGCTTATCCTTCGGTAAAACCTTGGTGAACATATCGGCACCGTTGTCGTCGGTGTGGATTTTCCTGAGTTCTAACAGCTTTGAGCTCAAGACGTCCCGTATCCAGTGATACCTCACATCGATATGTTTTGACCTCGAGTGAGACGTGGAATTTTTACCAAGGCAGATATCACTCTGGCTATCACAGTACAAAATGTACTTCTCCTGCTTGAAACCCAATTCCTGGACGAATGTCTTCATCCATAGCAATTCCTTGCAAGCTTCTGTCATTGCAATGAATTATGCATCTGTTGTAGAAAGTGCAACACATCTCTGCAACCTAGACTGCCATGCCACAGCTCCCCATGAGAGAGTAATCAGATATCCCGAAGTAGACCTATGGGTATCCATATCTCCTGCTATATCTGAATCGGTGTAGCCCATCAACACTGGTTCGTTGCTTCCAAAAGATATTCTCATTTTGGATGTGTCTCGTAGATACCGCATAATCCATTTGATGGCATTCCGGTATTCTCATCCTGGGTTTGACATAAACCAGATGACCAATCCATTTGCGTGTGCTAAGTCTGGCCTTGTGCACACCATGACATACATGAGACTTCCCACTGCTGAGGTGTATGGAACCTGTTTCATTTCCTGATTCTCTGTCTCAGTAGAGGGACTTTATTGTGTACTCAATCTAAAATAGGTAGCAAGAAGAGTGCTAACCGCTTTAGCCTTGTCCATCTGGATTCTCTGAAGTACTTTCTCGATGTACTCATTCTGTGACAAGTATAATTTCCTGGCTTTCCGATCACGGCCGATCCTGATGCACAAAATCTGTTTAGCTGGCCTTAAGTCTTTCATCTCAAAAGACTTACTCAGTTGCTGCTTCAAATTATCAATCCTCGATTGATTCTGGCCAACAATCAACATATCATCTACGTACAACAGTAAGATGATAAATTAATCGTTAGAAAATTTCTGAACGAAAACACAATGGTCTGAAGTGGTCTTCTTGTATCCCTGCTTCGCCATAACTGACTCAAACTTCACGTACCACTGTCTCGGTGCCTGTTTCAAACCATAGAGGCTTTTCCTAAGTCTGCACACATAGTCCTCTTTCCCTCTGACTCTGAAGCCTTCTGGTTGCTCCATGTAAATTTCTTCTTCCAGATCTCCATGAAGAAATACGGTCTTGACATCCATATACTCAACTTCCAGGTCAAGGCTTGCTGCTAAGCTGAGTACCACTTTGATGTATGACATCTTCACAACTGGAGAGAAGATTTCATCAAAGTCAATGCCTTTTCTCTGATTGAATCCATTGACGACTAGCCTGGCTTTGTATCGGGGTTGTGAAGTGTGCTCATGTTGCTTCACCCTGTACACCCATTTGTTCTTCAAAGCCCTTTTGCCTCTTGGCAATTTCACCAACTCAAAAGTGTGATTGTCATGCAAAGATTTCATCTCATCTTGTATGGCTTCCTCCCACTTTTCTTTGTCTTCTGTTTCCACAGCCTCCTGGTAGCTCTCGGGTTCTCCCCCGTCAATAAGCATCACATACTCATATGCAGAGTATCTAGTTGAAGGTCGCCTCTCTCTGTCAGACCTTCTCTGTGGAACTGTTGGTGTAGCTTCTGGTACTGGTGGTTGATCATGATCATCATCTCTGGGAGCTTAATCACCTGTACCCTCATGTCTGGAAACCTCATCTTCAACTTGTACTAGCACCGATGTATGAGGTTCTGGATTCACATCTCTGTATTGCTGGGGCATTGTCTTCAATTCCTACCAGATATCTTCTATGGTCTGGTCTTCAACGAAGACAACATCTCGACTTCTGACAATCTTCTTCTCCACAGGGTCATACAATCTGTAGCCAAAATTATCCTGACCATGACCAATAAAGACACATTGTCGCGTCTTTGCATCAAGCTTGGATATATCGTCCTTTGGACCCAAAGACATGCAAGTGTTTGTATGAAACTTCTTTACATGTCCAAACTTGGTTAGAAATATTACCTTTCAGTGCGACTGTTGGGGATATGTTCAAAATATGTAATGTTGTGTTGAGTGCCTCCCCCCAAAATGTCTTCGGCACCTTGGCTTGTGACAGCAAGCTTCTGACCTTTTCGCACAAGGTTTTGTTTATCCTCTCAGTTAGGCCATTCAGCTGAGGTGTCTTCGGAGGTGTCATTTGATGTCAGATTCCTTTCATCTTGCAGTATTGATCAAAAGGACCTATGTACTCTCCACCGTTATCTGTTATGATGCATTTGAGTTTCTTACCAGTTTCTCTCTCCACCAGGGCATGAAACTCCTTGAACACTCACAGCACTTGATCTTTTCTCTTCAAGGTGTATGCCCAGATTTTCCTTGAATGATCATCTATGAATGTCACAAAGTAAAGTGACACTCCAAGTGTTCGTGTCTGCATCGGACCACATACATCTAAATGTATGAGGTCAAGTACCTCCGGTTTCCATTGAGGCGGGGAACTTTGGAATGACACTTTGTTCTGCTTTCCAGCCATGCAGTGTTCACACTTCCGTAAGTGTGAGTTCTTCAATTCGGGAAGAACATTCCGCCTGCGTAGTATTTCCATCCCCGTTTGACTCATGTGACCGAGATTTTTATGCCATAGCTCGGCTACCTCATTATTGTTGACTGTATTTATGCTACTATTGGAAAGCTTAACATGCATCAAATACATAGTTGAATCTTTCTTACCTCGTGCCACCACCATTGATCATTTAGTGAGCTTCCAGGTTCCGTCACTAAAGGTGCTGCATAAACCTTCATCATCCAGCTTGTCTGTTGAGATCAGGTTTAACCGGATGTCTGGGATGTGCTTGACTCCCTTCAACATTAGCCTTATCCCGTTGTCTGTTTCAAGGCAGATGTTTCCAATACCGACGGCCTTGGACTGACCGTCATTCCCCATTCTTACAGCACCGTAGTCTCCTGGTGTGTAAGATGAAAAGAAGTGTCTGCGAGATGTGGCGTGTATGGAGGTGCCATTATCTATCATCCAATTGGTCTCGTGGCTAGCAAGATTCACGACATCTTCTTCGTATATAATGCAGAATTCTTTGGAGGTTTTGTCGGTGGTAGTAGAAACTCTTTCTTGGTTAGAGTCACAATCTCTCATGGACTGCTCGTTCTTCAGTTTGTAGCAATCCCTCTTCATATGACCTTTCTTCTTACAGTGGAAACATTCTATTTCCCTTGTTCTTGATTTCCCCCGGTTTTTGTCTGATTTACCTGGGCCTCGGCTTTTACTCCTCCCCCTTCCGGTGTTTTTCTCCGTCACTAAGGCTTATGAGGTTGAGGCTGATGCTGAATCCTACATTATTGACTTTTTTTCTTCCTCGAAGATCTTGATTTTCGCCATCTCTATAGTGACTTTCCCATCTGCGGCTGAATTTATCACTGTAGATCTGAACGCTTCCCAAGATTCTGGTAATGTATTAAGGAGTATTAAGCCATTTACCTCATCACCGGAGTATTAAGCCATTTACCTCATCACCGGAGTCTATGCCCAATCCAGACAGTTCTTTCATGGTGTCGAGGAAATCGTTGATATGGTCCGCCACAACTGTACTTTCCTGGTATTTCAACCCCATCATCTTCTTGATGTAGTACAGTTTGTTGCTGCCAGTCTTTACTCAGAAAACTCCTCCAACTTTCTCCATAAGACACATGCATTTGTTTCTTCACTGACATGGTTCACGATACTGTCGTCAATCCACTGACGAATAGTACTACATGTTTTCTGGTGAAGATTAGCCCACTTCTCATCGGATATTCCTTCTGGTTTCTCCTGCAGAAATACCAACCCATCATAGTCCTTCACATACAGAAGGTCTTTCATCATTCCTCTCCATGTGAAATAATTGGTACTGGTTAACAAAACCATTTTTCCGTTGCCCCCATCCATCATAAAAATTCTAAGTAGAATTTCAAAAAAACGGAGCTCACCTTTGCGTCCGGAATGGTGGAAATGACACTTCGTTTGTCAAAATCCGACACAGGTGCCAAATTACAAATTTCACAAATTACAGTGGTCAAAGTGCAATTTCCGAAAGTTTAGGGGCCAATGTGCAATTATGAAAAAGTTCAGGGACTAAGATATAATTTTGAAAAATTTTAAGGGCCGAAATGAAATTTCCATAAAGTATAAGGGCTAAAATGTAATTTCATGAAAGTATAGAGACATTTCTGAAATTTTCCAGTTTCCGCTAAAGTGGCACCGCTGACGTGGCATATGACGTGTCGATGACGTGGCTGCTGACGTGTCTTGCTGACTGGGCTGTTGACTATGCGTGACTGCTGACGTGGCATCTGACTGGACGATGACGTGTCGTTGACGTGGCGACACGTGGCTCGTCTTCAACCTTCAGCGCCCGTGTGGCATGTGAATGCGAGTGGCGGTGCATGGCGAGCGCTCTGGATGGCACGTGCGGCGTTTCTAGACCTCCTATCGATCGTCGGAAAATACCAATGTGCTCGTCTCGCCGTGAAAAGTCCGATGGTATGCTCAAAATCGATTTTCGACAACTTTCGTCGGAACCGAAGCTCTGTTTTTGAGTTTCGGGATCCCATTGGGGAACCTTAGCTCATGATACCACTTCTTGTGATAAAACACACACTAATAGAGGTGAATTGAGAGAAAACTCTTCTTTATTTCTCACTAAACAAAGAATTCCAAAGCTTACACTCTTAAACTTTACTAAAAACTCTATAACACTTTACTCTCTATTCTCACACATTTGGGATGAATTAAGGCCCTTTTTATAGTGTCAAAACCGTGTGAACAGTGCCACACGGTTTTGGCAGTTGTTTCCAGCTTCACCAACGCGTCTTGCTTTTGACATCTTCTTCAACACGTTTCTGCATCTTGCTGGCTTCCTCATTTTCCAGCTTGATGCCATGCATACAACTTGCATGCAGACTTAGTCAACATATATAAATATTTCTTCAATTAGTTCAGCTAATTATTCTACTGTTTTATCTGCCACCCGATAAAATTTTTTTCTCAAAAGACGAAAAAACACTTTTGAAAATATAAAAAATGACATTTGTATAACAAACATAATTATGTGTATTCAGGAAAAAAAAATTATCCACAATTATTTTTTGTATTTTTTTTAAATACATATGATTATATAAATTATTGTAGAAATGGGTAAATATCATTGTCGTTGAAAATATTACTCTCTATCTCTTGTGCTACGAATCTAATACTTTAAAATTATCTTTGATAGGTTAATTCGAAGATAATAAAGAAAGTCGAACCAAACCAAATCTGACATTATGGTTACGTAATTTGCTTATGGCTTTGGCAAATTGATACTCTTTTGGTGATGACTAATTAAATCTTCCTTACTGAAGGCTTGAACTGTTGCCACATAAATTGAATTTTTATGTGACCAATTCGAAAGTAAAATTTCATTGTTGACGATTTTTTAGGGTTAGATTTTAAATATATATTTTAAGTCATTGTTAAGGTAAATAATGTTTTTTTTTTTAAAAAAAAGAGTTGAACATGTTCAAATATATTTTTAGATATGTAAAATAACATTATAACTGTCACATCCCAGTTTATTTAGGACGTGACCGGCATGAGACGACGTTACTGTTGGATAATTATGACCCATAGAATCACTATTTGTAAAAGACATTGTGGTTTTTGTACAAATTAATTATGTGACAAATGAAATTGTTATTTTATCATTTTGTAATTAGATTACTTGAATATATATAAATGATAAAAGTCCTTATGATTAGTTCCAGATTAATAAGATATGAGATACTATCAATCCACGAACAGTTTAATCATTAAATATCCATAGTCGTAGTATTATCGAGACTGAACATCGATAATGCGGAATAGACTAGTATTGCACTTATGCGCGTTATGAAAGCTTAACGACATAGTTCTCATATATTTAAGTATTGGATAATTATGCAAGTGTGATAGGAGGTTCTGTTTGCCGATGGTACGGAAACAGCTTCGCTCTGGATAGACCTCTCGAAATCCCATTGGTAGTATGACTATGTGTCTATGGGAATCCGCATCAGGGTAGATGTATTTGGTCTTAACCTGAGACTTGCATCGCTAATACTTGCGACAATCAATACACTTTGGTTTTGGTCGTCCGAGGCTTTAACATGTTATGTGTACGCCTATTCTCGGTATACTGAGAATCGTAGTGTATTGGGTGTGATGTCAAGATGAAAGTATCACTTCAGTCATATGGAGATGATGATCACGCAGGATACAAAACTGATACTCTTAAATGCTGCAGTTATCGGGATAATATGACAAGATCATGATTATCCGATTAAAGAGACTAGTTGCTAGTGATCCGATATGTGCTTTGTACGGGGCAGACACAATTCCAGCCATAGGCCTAGCATGTGACATCTGATATTGGATCGTAATACGCAATACTTAATCTACTAAACTTGATAAAGATCATGAATTCCTGAAAAGAATATTTCTGGAGAATTGGGTAGGCACAGTGTTTTGCTAGAAGCCAACCATGTCTGGTAAATCGGTAAGAACATGGTACCGGGTACGCACGTGTTCGGATAGTCCGACAACCGGATTTACTGCCAACATATCCATGGATCTCATGGGTCGCTTCCCAAAGATTCACCGATGACATTTGACTCGAACAGAATTAATCTAGGATTAATTATGAGAGAAAAAAATTAATCCAGGATTAATTGCGGCAAGAATTTATTTGTGATAAAATTCGGATAGAAGAGAGAGAACGATTAATTTGTAATTAATCGATTAAATAATATATTGAATATATTAATTGAAATTAGATTTCAAAGCGGAATTAAAATTGGATTTTAATTTGGGCAAACGAATTAATTTAGAATTAATTCGTAAGCGACTTTAATAATAATTTTGCAAGGCATAATTATTTAATTATATTATATTTAATTATGTCGCAATGATAAATTCGTTTAATTCGGAATTAAACGAACCCGGGCCTGAGCGAACTTGCGTGTTGGATTGTTCGACTTAAATTTGGAATTTAAAAGTGGTGGGACCCACTTGACTTACATCAACATGTTTGACATGTGATGGAAGTTGTTAAAGGTTGTGTAAGAATTGAATTGCTTATTCAACACACAAACAAAACCAACACACTTTGTTTTAATTTTGGAAAGACTTATACCAACTTTTGAAGTTGACATTTTGTAATTGGTTTTAGAAATGAAAAAAAAAAACCACTCTCTCTCCTAGCCATTGCCGTGAGCTTCCTTTATCCCCTTAGAATTTTTGTTGCAAAATTTCTTCAAGCTAGCACTTAAAAGGTGTCAACTAAGGTGATAGGGAAACTAATCCCTTGAGTTTGGAACACAAACACAAAGCTTGGAGCTTCCGAAACGAAAAGATTTTTGAAATCTCAACATCCGATCATTGTAAGTATTTCTAGAACTTCTTTGAATATTCACACACAATATCATCTTAGAGATCCTTGACATGTTCTAGAAACACTAACAATGGTATCAGAGCATTTTCTAAGCATGATTTACATTTATGGTTTATGGACTTTATTTTGGATTTTTGTGTTTGGAGCATGATTTTTCCAAATTGGTTGTTTGGTTGAGCTTCGATGATGATGAATTAGATTTGTGCATCTTAAAATTTGAGAAAATAAGTTGGATAAAATTTTCCCTAATTTCCTTAGCCTTGGCCGAATACTACCATAGCATGTATCATGGTGATTTTTTGATTTTAGACTATTGGATATGTTTAAAGCATGATATGTATATTGATTGTTGATTTAATTAGATTGAAATCAAAATTGGATATGTTTATTCCAAATTGCCGTGAGCATGATAAGCATGGAATGAGTTGCTTTGCTTCAATTTGTGTTGGACATGAGTTGGTTAATTAAAGCATGATTAATTAGTTTAATTGGTGTTTTTGAAATATTAGTTTAACTAATTAATTATGGCTATTACATTTTAATTAAAATTAATGTAATATTTGGAATGTTATATTAATTAAAGTTAGTCTTTAAAATTAGATTGGGCTAATATTATTATATTTGGGCTTAATGGGCTTGGTTGGGCCAAGCTTGGTTTAGGACAATTGGATTGGATCCAAATTGGGTCTAAAACCATTTCCATAAAGTCCAAATAAAACTTTTGGGCATTTGATAATTTAATTGGGCCTAATGGGTCTAAATTGATTTTTGGTAAAATGGTGATTCCTTATTGGGCCTTGGCATCTTGGATTAGATCCATAATGGCCAAAGCCCATGCCTTAAGAATTAATTAAAAGCCCATTGAACTTTAATTAAATTGACATTGAATGTTAATTGGGCCTTTGAGACCCATTAAGATTAAATTTAGAATCTAAGTCTAAAAGGCACTTAAATAAGTGTAATTATTTAATTTGGAATTAAATTAGAATTAGTATTGAATACAAAATGAATTGGATTTAAAATTGTAGTTCGATATAATTCAAGAATACGTACTTTGAGTACTTATTCTTAAACGAGTTGGACTCGCGCAAATCAAATCGTTGTTTGAACATTGGATGATCATTAATTCAAAGATTAATTAATTGGATTAGATTGATTGAATAACATGCTTTGTGTGAATACATGGATGTATTGTATGAATAATGTATATAAGATGGATATTAGAAGGGTGAGGGCAATTTTGGAAATTGTTGTAATAAATTTAGAATTTATTAAATTGGATCTGCGTGTCCAGCCTATTATCTCTTTTCTCATTGTATTTCTCTTCTCACCAATTCCCCTCAATGTAAATGAGGTTTCTTTAATGTATTATGTAATTGGGTAGAAGTATGAATAGTGCTAGCGGGAGAGAGGAAAGCGAGAGATTTTGTAGGAACAAATTTGTTATATATCCATCCGCATATCATTATTAATTTATTTTGCGCCTTATTATGCTTTTAGAATGCATGCTTAAGGGTGTATGATGAGACCTAATCAAAGATAATAAATTGGATGCCAATTTACGCGAAAAACCCTCATAAAATATTAATCGTTTTTCCTTCCATTGTGTGGTTCTCTCTCAAGATCCAAGATTGACATTGGTTTGTTGGCCAAAGTCAAGATCAATGTCCATCGCAGATGTGTTTGAACCACGAAAGCTTTGTTCCATATCGTATGTCTTGGGCGATTGTGACTTATTGGCCAAAGTCAAGGTCACTTCTAGTTCATCGACGTGGATTACGAAGCTTTCCCACTGTCAATGGGTCCCGCTTAACTGGAATCATTAAGCTTGTTGAGCCAAAACCAAAGCTTAGTTGATTCAGAGGAAAAGGTTAGGAAATATATTGGATATATTTACATATATTGGATATATGTTTCGGACTTGGAGGTCCACCTACCGGATTTAGGAATTGGATGAGATCTAATTGATCTTAGAGATCTACCTAGTTAAGTTTCATACAGCTTGTTGGCCAAAGTCAAGGTTTTGTGTTATTTAATGGGATCCTAGCCCACTAGGAAACTAGGTTTCCTGAGTACTCCACAGAGGGTTAGAGGCTCGCTGAAAAATAGTGGGAGGCTAGTATTAAATTTTCAATTTCGTTTAAATGCTTGCTAACACGCGCTCTTTTATTTTATTTATCGTTGTTATAAATATATTAGTTGGACTAATATTTAATATTGCTTTCTTTGAACAGTTAGACTGTATAACACATTATTCTATTTGTAGTTGGTTATATAGTTAGACTATAGTAACCATTGCATTTTGAGAGTAACCAAAATCATTGACTGGATAGTTAGACTATAGCAATCAAGATAACTGGAAAGATTAGCGTTGCAGACATATACATGGGCGATAATGTCTTTAACGGCTCCAATTTTCCAGATTGGGAAATGAATCTCAGGATAGTCCTGGGAGCCAAGAAGTTACTCTATGTAATAGAGAAACCTCTCGGGCCTGAGCCCGGAGTTGAGCAAATAGTAGAGCATGAGCTTTGGAAGACTCATAGTGATGATAACTTTAGTGCTCAATCCATCATGCTTACTGCAATGACTCCTCAATTTCATCATCAAGACAAATGATTGGATCCTTATAGTATGATGTTGAAATTGAAGGATCTTCACAGATCTAACCTTAGATCTTAGAAGTACGAATTGCAAAAGAAGCTCTTTCACTCGCGTACGGGGCAGACACAATTCCAGCCTTAGGCCTAGCATGTGACATCTGATACTGGATCGTAATACGCAATACTTAGTATACTACGATTGATAAAGATCATGTATTCCTTAAAAGAATATTTCTGGAGAATTGGGTAAGCACGGTGCTTTGCTAGAAGCCAACCATGTCTTTTAAATTGATAAGAACGTGGTACCGGGTACACACGTGTTCCGATAGTTCGACAACCGAATTTACTGCCAACATATCCAGGGATCTTATGGGTCGCTTCCCAAAGATTCAGCGATGACATTTGACTCGAAAAAAATTAATCTAGGATTAATTATGAGAGAGAGAAAATTAATATAGGATTAATTGCGGCAAGAATTTATCTGGGATAAAATTCGGATAGAAGAGAGAGAACGATTAATTTGTAATTAATCGATTAAATAATATATTGGATATATTAATTGAAATTAGATTTTAAAGCGGAATTAAAATTGGATTTTAATTCGGGCAAACGAATTAATTTAGAATTAATTCGTAAGCGACTTTAATAATAATTTTGCAAGGCATAATTATTTAATTAAATTATATTTAATTATGTCGCAATGATAAATTAGTTTAATTTGCATTTAAACGAACTCGGGCCCGAGCGAACTTACGTGTTGGATTGTTCGACTTAAATTTAGAATTTAAAAGTGGTGGGACCCACTTGACTTACATCAACATGTTTGACATGTGATGGAAGTTGTTAAAGGTTGTGTAAGAATTGGTTTGCTTATTCAACACACAAACAAAACCAACACACTTTGTTTTAATTTTGGAAAGACTTATACCAACTTTTGAAGTTGACATTTTGTAATTGGTTTTAGAAATCAAAAAAAAAAAAAAACACTCTCTCCCTCCTAGCTATTGCTGTGAGCTTCCTTTCTCCCTTTAGAAATTTTATTGCAAAATTTCTTCAAGCTAGCACTTAAAAGGAGTCAACTAAGGTGATAGAGAAACTAATCCCTTGAGTTTGGAACACAAACACAAAGCTTGGAGCTTCCGAAACGAAAAGATTTTTGAAATCTCAACATCCGATCATTGTAAGTATTTCCGCAACTTCTTTGAATATTCACACACAATATCATCTTAGAGATCCTTGACATGTTCTAGGAACACTAATAGTTACCATATCCCTGAGCCTCATGACGTGCACATGCATGACATGACGTGAGCTAAACTTGATTTGCATTTGAATTACTTTTACACGCATTGACTTATTAATTTACTAAACATACATGTCTGAAGCAAAAATACACATGGACTACATGCAACAGGCTATACATAACATGAATTACACAACTATCAACATTCATCCATATAGCCTAAAATAATACAATATTTACTACAAGAAAATTGACTTTTAGTGGTGAAAATTTTTGCCACTAAAAGTCATTTTTTCGCTACTAAAACTATTATTGGCGAAATATAATTTCGCCACTGTTTCGTCACTAAAAGTACGTCACAAAAGGTATTAGTGGCAAAATTTATTTCGCCACTAAAAGCTAAATATTTTTAGTGGCGAAAGTGTTTTTCCCCACTGAAGGTATTGTTTCTTTAAAAATATAATAAAATAAATAATTCTCAAATTTTTAATACATCTTACGATATTTTGTATTGTAAAATGACACAAAACATAAATTTTGATACATTAATCTAATGATCATATACATTAATATATGTAAATAGAATATTTATATTTACAAGTAAAAAATATATTATGTTCTAACATTAAAACAGATAAATGATCAACTAGTTACAATTCAAAAATCGAAAGCTATTGGTTTCGTCTTATATCTAAATTTATATTTTATATCCAAACTATAAAAAAACTTTGAACATATGGGAATGTCATCAAGGAAACCATTCATCGAATGAACTAGCTTCTCATTTGTCCACTATTTTTTCAACCAACAAAATAGCTATCTGCATTTGTATGAAAATAATTATATCAGTGTATATTAATCTCATATCAATAGATAAACAAAAACTAATTATATGTTAAAAAATTAAAACTAAAGAAATGAGAAAAATTAAAGAAATAAAATTAAAGTCAACTTGAGTTAATGTTTTGAAACAATATTTCAAATTACCTGATATTTATGAAATGTCTATGGAACAGAAGTCATAGAACTGTTGTCGAAATATATCATCTGAAACTGATTCGATGTGATTTCAGTCATTTCTTCCTATCTTCACCATCACGAGGTTAAGTTGAAAAAAAAATATTTTACAACCAAACTACTTTACTTTGTAATCTTAAAATTTGATATCAACTCACTTTTCTCTGTGAAGTCATCGTTGGAGTTGATCTCGTAACTGCTCCATTCAAAGCCTTTTGATATATATAATATAAATGTAAATTCCGTAATAATAGTATTATAGGCATCATAAATATATTTGATTAAAAAACAAGTACATGTTACTCATGTTGCTCTCAACACATATGAGACATATATTATTGAAAGATTTGCCAGGTGTGAAATTCCATTGTATTCGAGGAGTCAAGGATTTGCTGGGAATTTCGGATCGAAGAAGAGGCAGATCCAAATATCACTGATACCTCCAGCCAAGAGGAGTGAGAGAGAGCCCATTACCTTGTAGCCTCGCTTACTGACTAAATATATTACATATCAAGTAAGCGTACAACTCCTACAAATATGACCATCAAATAGGACAATCGAATAATATTTTAAAGATTTTTTTCACCATTTTGTTAATCAAAACATAACTTACAATATCACATTGAATTGGACCAACAACATTTGGGACTGATTTTTTCTCATCAACAGTCTTTGAAGAAGATGAACCAAACTGTAAATTTATTGAGCAAATATTTCAAAACACAAGAATGTATAAAGAGTTTTGTATAAATATCTTATTACTTACTGGTGGATGATGACTCTCCCGCGAAAAGGCTAACTCTTCTTTCACCAAGCATTGCAACTCTTTCTTCATTTCAATGCGTAGCTCCTCACACAACTTGGCCTCTATCTCTGCACTGAGTGTAACTTGAAGTTCAACCTCTTTTTTTAGACAAAAATTAGTCACATTCTCCTCAACTTTATATTGAATTCGAGTAGTTATCTCTTCATTCGTCTTATTAGGATGATTTTGTTGCCCTCCATGATGTACTCTTTTGAAAGGGAGATAGCCTTCTCTCATACCTCTTTGGTATCTTGATCTATGCCCAAGAACAATTGTGAAAGCCTCTTGGGTTGTAAGTGTGTCAACTTCATTGCATTGCAATTGTGTTTCATGCAATTCCCATAACTTTTGATAAGCTTCTTCAGCTTCTTTATCCACCCAACTGCCATCATTTTTCTTTCTTTCTTTGGCAAAAGTCTAACATATTCTGTTGGTTCTGCAGTATTTTCTAAGGTACTTGTTGTGCTTCTCTATGAGTTGGATAAGATAATGTAAAATACAATAGAATATAGCAAAATATAGCAACATGAGTTACATAAATATATCAATGGAAAGAAATAAAATAACACATATACTGACAATAAAATTTTACCATTTCGTGCGCAATTCTTGCAATAGACTTGGTACCCACACAAACAAATATTTTTTATTTTTTTCGATTGGCATAATTCACTTCACTAATATGCTGCATTGGAAATTTTATATTAATAACATGTGAGGAAAATAAAAATCTATTTCTTTATTTTCTTAGAAATCCAATTCTCAGAAATGCCGAAAGAGAAATCCAGAAACTAAAGAAATCCAATTTTCTAGATTTCTACAGTAGCATAAATCCAATTTTCTAGAAGCAGAAATCCAGTTATTGTTGAATTTCTGCATAACTGAAATTCTGCAGAACTAGAGAAATCCTAATTACCAAAATCACCAAACACTTACCTTAGACCCCAATGGCAACTGGTACGAGGCTCAATATCTTAACGCAACTTTAAAATGCCTCACTGACCAAACCTATTATAGTGCTATAAACCAAATTATCCCAACAAGACACGGTCAACCTTCTCTCCAACCTACATAAAGGCCATAACCAAAATCCAAAAAGCCACCTAAAATACCATTTCGAGACATGAAATTTTACCGTTTTATAAATCATAAACAACTAATTTTTTTAAAAAAAATCAGAAGCATCCTACCATTTCAAAACACAAATAAAAAAAATCTAATTCCTGCTGAATTTCGTACACTAATCTTACACAAATTTATTAATCAGGTATAAAAATGGAAAGCTGGATTTCTGCTGCAAATGATTTTTACTGCTGCAGAACTCCTGAAACTAGATTTTTGCCGCTACAAGATTTCTGCAACAGCAGAAATCCAGATCTAGTTTTTGGATTTTTACTGTGGTAGAAATCCAGATCCATTTACTAGATTGCTGCTGCCGCATAAGCTCTCAAAACACTAAAATATAACTACAAAGATCTCATTAACTTCGAGAAAGCTCAATAAACAAACAAAAATACAACTCCAAATCTTTCTCCATAAAAGATCAATTCAATTCTTTCACATCAAATAAAAATTCTTAAAACACCAAAATCACTAATACCCAGTTCACAATTTATATCTTTTCATGGAATTATCAAAATGATCAATATCCAGTTGCAAATCCTTCATCAAAATCAAAAACTCAAATTCCCACATCAAAAAATCTAATCTTGTTGTAATATCCCGAGTTTTTCAGAACAGTGCTAGAAGGTTTTCGAAATAAAGTTTAGGTTTTGAAATTGGATGGTGTTAACAAATAAGAGATTATGTATTGGAAAATAGATCGGAACGTTTTATAATGAAGCTTCATCGTGTTGGAAAACGCGTGGTTTCGATAACTAGTTACGCGACATTTTTTTATATCGTTATACGCGTAAAAGTTTTTTATTTCGGCTATAAAAATAGAAAATGAAATCTGATTGACCTGATTCTTGAATCATCAGACTCATTTTTCCGAGATGAATAACTTTTGTGTTAAACACTTTTCAAAATTTGTATCATAATGGCTTCACAAATATGATTTTCTGAGAAAGCCCCATGGCAGGGATCTAACTGCAATTTCGTGGGGGTCAAAATATAATTTCCCAAATCTTTTCTACATATACCCCAAGGTTTTCAAGATTTGCAAATTTGGCAAAAGAAAACATGTTTCCTCCCTCGACCCCTTCCCCTTCAAACTGTCGTTCTAGTTTGCTTGCTCTTCGGCCGGCCAGCCGGCCACCACCAGTCGATCGACGACCCAATGGTGTGTGCCTAGACAACCCCCGTCCAATGGTGGCTGGCGAGTGCCCTGAAAACGCCGACAATTTCGGAAGGAAGAGGAAAAATATGTGAGTAATGGGTTTCACGATCCCGGCTCATCGTTTCATTTCACGGCCCGAGCCACCCATCAAATCAAAGCTATCAGAGAGTACTACAAGTTGACGGTGATAGATTTTCTATTCTGTACACGGTTGCACGTGAATCGAGGAAGAAAATGGTTGTAAATAGTGACCCACGAGTAAACAGTATCTCCGATCGGAATTCCGTCGATGCTCATGCGTTCATGGGATCATTTGGAGTCCTTATATGCCCTCGAAATCTAGCTAAGACCTCCCGGTAAAAAGTCGCTAATTTCAAGTTTATCGTTAAATATTCGAATGTTTCCAGTAACTTTGTAGAATAGCGTAATTGTATGAATTAAATTGTTTGAGCATAAGTATATTGAATATATGCATTTGGTAGAATGCAAGTGAAAACATAACGAATTGGATCGATCCGATAGGTTATGTAAGTTTTCGTTAAAGTGAATTTTTTGTACATTGATGTGTTTTTGATCGTGATGATAGATATAAGATGTATATGATGGTACGATAATGTTTAGATAAAATCGGGCAGGTTCAAGGGTTCGGGACCCTTCCGTAGCATTTGCGAAATTTTTTT